>APFE031083673.1:46858-59729 GCA_000404065.3 Pinus taeda
CACAAAATTGTGCATACTTGGTAATTCTATCAATTACCACTATGATGACAGTCTTTCCATTAGACATGGGTAAACCTATGATAAAATCCATTGGTACCTCTTCCCAACGCTAACTTGGAATGGATAAAGGTTGTAGTCGACCTGGGGTCTTAACTGTCTCAATTTTATTTTGTTGGCAAACCAAACATTCTGACACAAATTTCTGAATATCAAATTTATGGTCATACCAAAAAAATTCCTTCTTCACCCTATGGTAAGTTCTTAAAAATCCTGAGTGCCCTCCTAATAGAGAGGTTTGAAATTCCAAAAGAATCTTTTGTTTGAGTTGGGAATTCTTACAAAGATATAAGTGATATTTGTACCATAAAGAATCATTTTTCCATCTAAATGTATCAGATTTACTTGGATCTTGTTGCAAATTTTGAATGGGTGGCCATACATCTTCCTCATTCTTCCATTCATTCCTTGCTTCGATTATCCACTCAAGTCGGATAATAGAAATGGCACAAAGCAACGCTTCCACATCCTCATCCTTTCTTGAGAGTGCATCTGCAACAACATTTTGCTTCCCTTTTTTGTAGATGATTTCAAAGTCATTACCCAACATCTTTGTCACCCATTTTTTCTTCTCTTCTGAAGATAATCTTTGTTCCAAAAATTATTTAAGACTATCATGATCTGTGTTTACCTTGAAGTGTCTTCCCATTAAGTAAGGAATCCATTTCTTTAGTGCAAGTAGTATTGCCAATGTTTCCTTCTCATAAATAGGTTCGTGTAAATACTTTCCTTTGATTGGATGAATTTCAAAAGAAATGGGTCTTCCTTATTGCATTAAAACAACACCAATTCCATTTCCTAAAGCATCACATTCCACAAATAAAAGTTTTTGTGAAGTTTAGTGTAGCTAAGATTGGTCCTTGGCACATTGCCCCTTTAAGATGTTCAAAGGCCTTCGTTGCTTCTGGATTCCAAGAAAATGCATCATTCTTAGTAATGGTGCTAGACATGCCTCTTTTCTCCCATAATTCTTAACTAACTTGCAATAATACCTTGTCAACATGAGAAATCCTCAAAGATGCTTTATGGTTGTGGGGATTTTCCATTCCTTAATGGCTGTAATTTTGTTAGGATCTACCTTAACACCCTCATGAGATAAAATATGACCCAAATATTCCACCTCCCATACTCCAAAGAAACATTTGGAGGTTTTTTCATATAATTGTTTCTTTGCCAATACTTTGAGCACCCTGTCAATATGTTGAACAGGATCCTTCCAAGACTTGTTGTAGATTAGTATATCAACAAAAAACACTAACACAAATTTTCTAAGGGTTTGAAAATGGAATTCATCAAACCTTGAAATGTGGAATGTGCATTAGTAAGGCGAAAAGGCACGACAAAAAATTCATAATGATCCCCATGAGTTCTGAATGTTGTTTTTGGAATGTCTTCATTCTTCATTCTAATTTGATGATATCGTGAACGAAGATCCAGCTTGGTGAAGTAAATTGCTTAGTGTAATTCATCCAAAAATTCATCAATGATAGGAATGGGAAATTTATCTTTAATAGTGAGCTCTTTGATCTCTCTATAATCTAGACACATATGCCATGATCCATCCTTCTTGTGCACCAATACTACTAGAGCAGAGAAAGAACTTTGACTAGGTTGGATTATACTAGTCTCTAGCATTTTCAATTTCACTCTTTGGGCATAATGATATTTATAAGGTCTGATGTTTGGAGGAACACTTCCTCGAATAAAGTGGATCACATGATCCTAATCATGAATAGGTGGGAGGCCTTTGGGAGTCTCAAACACCATGGAATGATTTTCCAAAACTTTTTGGAGATTTGGAGAAATAGATGATTTTTATGTTTTAACCCCTAGTGAGCATAATTGTGAAATTACATTTCGTTGTTCTACCTTCAGAAGTTTTTCCATGCCATTAGAGCTAATTATCTTTCTTGGTTTCCCTGCGATACCCCTTACCTCAGCTTCCTTTCCTTCCCAAAAAGAATTCAAGAAAAGTTCTTGAAAATTGAAAACTATCGTCCCCAGAGATTGTAACCATTGGACTCCTAGTACAACATCAACACCACCCATTGCAATGGAAAGAATTGGACTATTCAATACATATTCCCCCATGGCTATCTTGATATTATGGCACTTTCTAAAGCAATTTATAGTTCCTTAGTTAGAAAACATCACTTGACACTATGGTGTTGCATATAGGAAGTAATTCAATTCCTTGGCTATCTTACAATGAATAAAATTATGGTTACTACCTAAATCAATCAACACTATTACCTTTTTCTTCTTGATATATCCTTCTATCTTGAGGGTTTCAAGAGTGGAAATTCCTACCAGTGCATTACAAGATATGGTCGGATTCATTTCTTCTTTCTCTAGGGTTGGTTCCTCGTATATATCCTCCTCTTTTGATGTTTCTTGTTAATTTTCTTCCTCCTCTTCACAATCTATGTAGAATAATTTATTCTCAACATGCTTATGACCTTTATTGTATTTGTTATCACAACTGTAACAAAGACCTTTTTCTCTTTTTTCCTCCAATTGTTGTGGTGTCAACCTTGTAGGTTGTGGAAGACTATGAGTAGCGACACTTCCATATTTATAGTTGTGAGTGGTAGAATTCCTTGTTGACATAATTTTTCTTTCAAGTTTTCTTTCCACCCTAAATACCTTCTCCAATGAATCAGGTTCCCAAAGGTGAAACTCATGTTAGATGTTATCTTCTAAATTCCCTATGAAGATATCAATCCTATGCTCCTCTGGAATATCGGTTACCCTAATATTCAATTTTTGGAAGTCTTCAATTTGCTCCGCCATTGAACCCTTTTGTTTGAGATTTATCAATTGGCTAAAGAAGGTGTTGTTCTTTGTATCTTCATATTGTGATATCATTTCCTCCGTAAAAATTGACCAGGTGACAAGTGGT
Organism: Pinus taeda; assembly: GCA_000404065.3. Classification (NCBI taxonomy): domain Eukaryota; kingdom Viridiplantae; phylum Streptophyta; class Pinopsida; order Pinales; family Pinaceae; genus Pinus; species Pinus taeda. Next base: position 49,818 of record APFE031083673.1, read on the forward strand.
TTACGATAAAAATTCCATCTATACAATACAGACTGATCGGATTTTAAATATAAAGATGAAATACGTACCTTTTGTGAGGGTTACACATCATGTAGATCAAAATATTGCTCCATATGTAGTATTCAAGTTACCAGATCATTGACATCAAACTTCCTCATATCTATGTTTGGAATGTGGTGGTTCTTAAATCCCACCTTGGAATCTTTAAAATCGTAATTGATATTCCTTTTATCTTCATCATGATTTTCATGGATTGCCTTGTCACCACTCAAATGCCTTTCTTCTAGCAACTTTTCCAAACCTTACTTCAACCCCTCTATCTTGACATTCATCATTGCTTCCATATCTTATTTTAAACCGTCATTCAAAACTCCCACTTCCCTTTTTATATCATTCTTCAAACCATCCATCTTAGCTTCTGTTTTTTTTTTTGTGAGAGAGAAATTTATTGCACTTGGTTGTGTAATTTGATATGTCATGTTGCATTTCTTCCTCTTCTTCATGCGTCATAGTAGAAATTTTAGTTTAATTACTAGGTGTTTCCATTTTATTTCCTTGGGTCATCAACTAATGATATTTATGCTTCACTATTCTCTTTGTATCACTTCAAACTACCGTTTTAAACAAAAAATGTGTAATTTAAAAAAAAATACATACCTTTTTCTTGCTTTAGGAGCACGTTATTGAAATGATTATAAATATGTAACTTTGAATATCCAAGTTATGAAATTTGTTCTTGTGTTATCCCTCAGTGTCCTCTTTCCAACCCCACAAGTCTGATCGATATTTGATTCTTCAAGAAAGAGTTATGCCAATTCTCTCATGTTGACCTCATTATGGACTAGCTGAGTAGAGTGAAGTTGTAAGGGATGCCATGTGTCACTGTTTCAACTTTCGGCCCTAAAATTACTACATGAAAAACTACAGTCCATTAAATTTCAACCACGTTTAACATAATTCAAAATCAATCCCTGAAACGAAGGTTATGACGATTTTCCCTAAGTCACCTATTTGAGACAGAATTCTGGAGGCCGGAAAAACCCTAACTTCCTCATAGCATATCTCAAAAAATAGAGTGAACCAAGATCTGAAATTTTTACATGAAGCTCTTTGATACTTTGGCTCCATGTACTAAGAACTTCAGCATCTGAAGCCTCATAGAAAAAATATTATAGTGAAAATTTCAAGATGGCCTATTTGAAGAAGCGAAACCCTAGAATCCCAAGCTTTGATACCAAATGTTATGCAACCAACTCACAAATAGATAGATCAATGAATTAAAAATTAAGCTCTTTGAGGGAGAAACCTCCTTTAAATTACATAAATGAACAATTCTTGGATGATACAAATAAAAATACCTCGTTTGTATATATTGGGGTCTAAGGGGTCACAATATAATCATAGCCTATATAATAATAATAATGTAAGGGCACAACAATAAAATTAGTGGGCTTATATGGGGTATAATAATAACAATATAGGGGCTACATGGGCACGAAAATAACAATAAGAGGGATACACTAGTATTATATGGACCTAAAATTGATCTTTAGATTTATGGATGGGCCAGTCTCCAAAATCTTGGCATGTTTTAGGCTAGAGTCAATAGAGCAAAAATAAGTCCAAGAACTACTCTCAGATTCTTTCATCAATTTATCAAATGGTATGGCAATGGGAGGTTGATTCTATAAGATATGGTCAATAAGGTTATCTTCATCAAACTACCACCCTCCTATAACAAGATCAAGAGTGAATATTGGGTAGAGGGATGTCTGATAAACTTCTTCCCCTTTCTCATCCTCTAACCATAAGGGTAAATCATGCTCAATAGAATGTTGAGCAGGAGGATACAACACAAATTGTTTTGATAAATTTTCATACCTAATAGTCATGTTCCTAGCTCTGCAACTAATGTAGGCATCAACTGTGGCCAACTAAGTCTTCCTAGGATTGGAGGGTAACCATTAAACTTGGTTTTGGGTTGGAGGACCAGGGAATCTGTGCGGTACTCCCAGGAGTAAATGGAGACCATCATATCCTCAATAGCTCCCTGAAGATACATTGTGGGTTTCTCTGCAAGTTGCACCATTGTAGTGGTCTTTCTCAAAGCCCCTTGGAGACTGAGCTTCATCATGGTTTCTCTGGTCATTACATTGATTGCAGCCCCAAGATCAATTAAGGTTTTAGGGACCATAATGGCATCAATCTACACATCCACTACTAGGCTACCAATATCCAATTACTTAGGGGAGATTACTTTCCCAAGCATCAGATCAGATAGCTATCCAACATCATTGATAGTGGGGGTATCTCTTCTTCTTCTCCCATGAATTTTGAAACATTCCTCCTTAATAAGCTTGTTGTAAATGGGAACATCTTTGATGGGTTGGAGACGGGGTATATTGACACACAAGTTATCAAACTCTCCCAAAAGCTTAGCCTCTTCTAGGGTTTTCTGGTTAGGGTGGACAAACCTTTTAGGATAAGGAGTTTTATTGGCTTGAGGGGCACTCTCTTCCTTCTCTTCTTCAATCTCTTCAGGTGGAAAAGGTGGGTGATTATCTGGGAGAACCTTCTTAGGCCGAAGGTTCTTGGATTTCCACAACATAAGTAGGATAAGATGTCTCCCCACTACAAACTTGTTGTGCCTACTTATTATTTGGGTTTATATTAGGTTGAGCATAAATTTGAGGTTGCTTAGGTGGAGTATGGTGAGGAAGTTATGTTTTATTTTAAGGTGGAGGAAGTAAAGCAAGAGGTTGGGTTGTTTTCATACCTCCGCCCTGATGAGGGGTTGCCCATTGTGAAGATTGGGGTGGATATGGTTGAAAATAAGGATTGATAGGGTAAGGAGGATATTGAGGGTATTGACGAGTGTAAGGCCAAGGAAGAGGTGTGGACCATGATAGTTTAGTGGAAGGGTACCAAGGCTAGAAAGGTGCATTCTTATTTGGATTGTAATGAGAATAATGTGCACCTTGCATGCCCTATTGATATGACCGAGCACCTTGAGGCCTTGTTTGGTTAATAAAACATAACTACTCTGATCCACCTCCTACCCCTCCTTTGTATACAACCTTTAGACCTAGAATAGGGACATTTGTTTGTTGCATGATTCCCTTCACAGAATGAGAATACTTCTATGAAATTCAATGGGGACTCATTCCTAGGATGTCTCTTAGTACATTTAGGGTAGAAGATAGATAGTTCCCTTTCTTACTTCCTTCTAATTTTCATAGTATCCATTTGTAGGGAAAGGTATGCAACATTTCATTCTTAAAATCCTCCAACATACTTCCTATCTTATGATTGATGGTTGTTGTAGAGGGACTAGCCAACCTTGGTTATACCTACTCTTTTTCATAGTATCCCTAGATTGATTCCTAAATACAGTTTTGATATCATCATAAGGAAACTAGTAGATATCTCCCCCATATAGCATGTTGATGGTTTCCATTACATCCTCCTTGATCCCTCAGAGAAGAACTAGCGTAATTGACTCAGGATCAAGGGTACAATTGACCCTCCTATAATTGAGTTGGAATATTTCCTCATAGTTCTCTAAGGATTTATCAGGGCCAAGGGTCATCCTAAAGATTTCTTCCTTTGTTTCTTTGGAACTACAATAGTCCTTGTATTTTCCATTGAAGGATTGTGGCATTTGGGCCAAGATAGTGATGTTGTCTCCAAGTATACTCATAAAGTAGCACAAGATTGCATCTTTGAGGGTATAAGGAAATAACTTCAACTTCTATTCATCATTTGCATAGTCATAAATCCTACAAACAACAACAAACTCAAACATGAAAGTGTCAATATCCTCAAAGTTTAGGCCATGGATGTGTGGAAGGGTAGTAGGGCTTATATTCTTCATTCTGGCCTCTCCATTAGTTTCGATGATAGAAAAAATTTTATTGTGCCTATTTTCATCCATGGTTTAGGTAGGTGAGATAGGTTAATCTTCTCCAATAGGTTCTTCAAAAATTCCAAGTTGCTCACGTAAAGGGTTTTCTAACTCCCTTGTAGTCAGAAACGGAAGTTCAAAGTCACCAAAGAAGAATGATGGTTGACTTCTTGAGGGGATGGGGATTTTTGGTAAGAATTTACCTTGGTTATCCCTACTCCTATGAGGCATGAAGGAACAAATTTCTTTTTGAATTTTTCACGTTTTTTTCAAAACAATAAGACTAATGCAAAACAAAAAACAAAAAAACCAACTCTTAAGTAGAAACAACACCTACCTAGATACCTCCCCTGCGACAACACCAAAAAGTGATGAGCCCTCATATTGCATCAAGTATGTTGCAAGTACCAAGGGCTTCTAAACTTTAATTATCAACTCGGGGTTTGTACAAACTTAGAGGTGACAGTGCTATATTCACAACAGGTTAGGTTATACTTATGTCACCATCATTCATGAAATTAGATCAAGGTGTTCAAAGACCACTCCTTCAACTAGTTACAATGAAAACTTCTTATGAAAGCATAAATGAACATGATTCTACTACCTACATAATTGAAATTGCATGAAAGGAAAAGGCTAGTCTATTTGCAAAAGTAAATCATGCTACTCTACTTGCACACTTAATTAAATCAATAACCTACTTGCACGTATCATTTGTCTAATGACATTTGATTGAAAATGAGGAATCCAATCTTTAACATACCTATGAAGAAAAATATTAATTCCAACTTTGTTTTTCTATCTGATGGTTGCAGTGAGGAAAGGATGAGATTGGAGTGGTCTTAGAGTCTTCCCTAATCATATAATCATAGTTTGGGGGTCATTATTTAACTTAACTATACCAGAGTCAAAATAGGGAGCAAAAATGGGTGAAGAAAACAATGCTACAGGTCTGCTACAGTAGGACATAAATGGTGTCTTGAAGGTAGAGGAAGGTGGATGAAAGTAGAAGGATGTGGATGAAGGTTGTGGAAGCCCCTTAACCAAGCCTAGTACCCCTCAAAGGTCTATCTTTCACCAAAATTGATGCCCACAGTATCCTTCATTTACCTTAACAGAGTGACTTCAGACGCAGAGTTTGGAAGCAAGGTGACATGCCTAGGAGGAATATGGTAAGGTCTAGGTGGATGTGGAAAGGTCTGCCCAACCCTGAAAAACAACACAATTTCTGTAGCTAGTCAAATGTGTGCATCAAATGATTATTATTGCAGCAAAGTAAATTAACATGGAAAAGATAAGTTGAATTTTATTGAAGTCTACTCTAACCGACAACACAATTGCAATTGCCAAACCAACGTTGTTAGCTCCTAAGTTGCAGAGATTAAACATGTAGAAATATTACAATGAAATACTTAACGATTTCCAAGAAATCATTAACAAATATTTTTTAGTTGCCCTCTCCAATCACTCTTCCCACAAGAGAGGTGATAGGAAAGCTTGCAATTACAAGTTTTTATGATATAACATCTATTGAAACAAGGAAAGAATTGTAATGCTTTGAACAAGAACATGAAAGAAATACAAGAGAGGGACTAAAACCTATGGGTTGGGCCCAAACCCAAGGGTTTCATCCCTCCAAAACTAACTCAGATACAGAACAATGGTAAACTTTTCATTAACAAAAAATTATATTCACATACATCATATGAAAGATAAGAATAACAATTTCAGGCACTAGGATCTCAGTAGTTATTCCTATCTACAACCAAAATTCAAATCCTAATGAGCCTTTCTGCTGGTTTATTTACACAAAAGTAATTGAGGAGCAACTCCCTTGAAAGAAGGAATGCTCCCTTCAAAAATCTCAATATTTATGGAGATGGTTCCCTTTGACCTTGTCATGCACTTGGAGTTCCTCGACTGCTAGTGATTCAAGTTGTTGGTGAGGATTCTGTGATCTCAAGCCGAGTTAGGGAGTTAATGAGGTGGACAAGCCCCTATATTCTCTTTAGGTGTCTCCATCAAGCCCCTGCATGATAAATATCTCTAAAAATGCTTATTTTTCCTACATATTAACCACATTATGCCATACAATATGATAAGCACCCTTTAGTACTCCTACTAAGAATATTATGGATAAAAATTCAAAGTAATGTGAGAAAAGGAGAGTTTTAAGTGCTGGAGGATAGCACAATAAACCTCAAAATATACCTATTGATGGGCCCCATCAATGCTCACAAAGTTTAAGTTCATGGGATTTCAGACATGGAAGAATATTTTTTCCAACAAGGATTTTTAGTCCTCTTCCACTCATGTGACCCAACCCATATGCCATAGATTCATTGGGTCTGCTTCTTTTGCAACAATAGCCACATTTGATATTTATGTGTTTTCCCTTAATGTATAAAAGGTTCCTACCTTGAGTCTTTTAGCAATGAATAATGCTCCTTTAATAAATTTCTATGTCTGCTTGCCAGGCATTGTATGGTATCCTTCATCATCTAACTTCTTAGTGGAAATCAAATTCATTCCAAGCTCTGGAACATGCCTAAGCTATTTCAGCAATAAAACTTACCCAAATTACTAGATTTATAAGAAATACAATTTTCTCTACTTGGAATAGCATGATAGGAGCCTATGGAACCTAAAATTCAATAATTATCATGACTATAAACAAAAAGACATGCATTGCACAAGAAACAATGATTAATATGTCACCTTCTAATGCAATAGTAGAGGTTTCTTTGTTGTTGGTGTTGGTTGTCTTTTGCTCCTTTGCCCCTTTTGCTCTTTTTTCCATATCCAACAATTCTTTTTGATGTGACCACATTTTCCACAATGATGGAAAATTATTTTTCCATTCCTATACTTTGATCTTCCTCTATATTTTGAATGCCATCATCCCTCACGTTCTTCCACAGTGAGATAATACTAGAGATTATCCTCCCTATTTTTCCGAAACTTATTTCCATTACAACTCCTCATCTATTAAATTACTACTAACATTATCAAACTTTAGGGTCCCTGTAGGAATTGAAGTGTTGATAACTACTATTAAATTCTCCCAGCTATCTAGCATAGAGCACATCTAGAGTAGTTTTGACATATGCAAGTTGATTGATAATTACATTAAATTCATTTTAGTGCTCTACAATTGAAGTGCCCTATTTCATCTTGAGATTATATAATTTCTTCATCTAGAACACTTTGTTTGATGTTGTGTTCTTTTCATACAGGTCATGCAACTTTTTATAGACCTTCTATTGTCTTCTGCTCAGCCACATTGAAGTACACATTCTTTGATAGGTACTGTCAAATTGTAGCATTGGCTCTCCTATCGAGCTTCCTTTCAATCTTCATTTTCCATCATTGATGCTTTCTTTTCTACTCCCCCAATCTGCAAAGATTGATGCTTCAAGGTCAATATATCCTCCATATTATATTTCCTTGGGGTGAAATTAGCCCCATCAAGCTTCTTCATATCACTCATTATAATCTCCACCTTGCTCAAAAGACATAGAAACAAAAAACCAACTTTGATACTAGTTGCTAAGAAAAGACAACAAAAAATATAATATTTTTGATAAACAAAACAAAATAAAGAATGATTGAGAACCACAACACTAAAACTTTATGTGGAAAATTCAGCAATGTACATGGGAAAAGCTCATCAACTCTTTTATTACTAGCAATAATAATTACACGCTCCATGGGAAAAGTTCATCAACTCTTTTATTACTAGCAATAATAATTACAAGCTGCTTAGCTAGTGAACTCAACTCTCAATTGCTTAATGCTAAATACCTAATGAACTCAATCTTATTTATAGAATAATTCTCTATTATATTTGAGGAGAAACCTTCATTACAATAGAGAAAAAGTTTCCATTACAATCTAGAAGTCTAGCTTAAAATATTTGAGAAAAAAATAAAATTGAATTTAATATTTACTTTCTCACTCAACCATATTTAAACTCACACTTAAATATTAACATTCATTATTAAATATATTTAAACTCTCACTTAAATATTTGCATTCATTATTAAATATATTTAGACTCGCACTTACGAAGTATGGTTGAAATTTTCATCCTACAAAATTAAAACCTAAACGATACCATCCATATGCTACGTAAACGTAAATGAATCTGATGATCATGCGACTGCGATTGAGGGTAACAATATTAATATTTTTAAACAATAATCTCACCGTCAAGGTGAGAGTGTAGATATTTTTGACGATAAACTCACCCTCATGTCATGTCAAGTCAAGTGAAGGGTAAGAGTACTGATATTTTTGACAATAAACTCACCCTCGAGTTTATGTTTACATGCAGTATCATGGATAACATGGTGCAGTTAGACTAACTGATATCGTAAGGTGCAAGTCTCCTGTGCCAATATAAATTTTGAAAATATTTTTTCAATTAAAACATCTGCTTATATATTCTCTACATTCATTACATATGTTTGATGGTTGCATGCGTTATCGCTTCAATCCATGGGACCTGCTCAAGAATTAGACTATCCGCTGCCATTGAAGCACCAGTTTTCAAGGAAATAGGTAATTGATTGCGAACGGCCCGTTGCAGAATCTGTTTGTGGGTAACTAGGTATCAAGGTCTCTTTATTACCTTTTCCCGAGATAATTATTATTTCCGGCATCTACCTTAGAATCCCCAAAAATGAAGAACGCAAGAAGAAAGGGATATGATTCAAACTGGTGCTCTAAGGTTGGTGCTGGAAATGATAATTACCTTGAAATGTTTGCCAGAGCTAACATTCCTCGGAAATATGAAAGAGATTTTGATATGCACATGCGATTCTGCAACGTCCGGTTGGAAATCTACTACCTATTTCGTTCAAGAAAATGCCTTTACCTGAATCCTGATTTCTAAATCCTTTTATATCAGGTTATTTGGAGATAAATTTTTTTAAATTCCAATTTTTATTATTTAGTTGTTTCGGGCATAGTTACCAAGTTCGAATTCGAATTCGGATTCAAATTCGATACGATAAGATAAAAATTCGGATAGAAAAATTTCAATTCGGAAAAAATTTGAGAGTATATATCTTAATTGTTTAAATATATACATACTATTTTTCTTATAATAATAATGTCTTGTTATTTTCTTCCTTTTCATTTCGAAATTTAAATAATTTTTAATAATTTTAATCAATATAAACAATTTTAAAATTACCCTTTACCTACGAAAACTACAACCACACTTGTCTTAAATCCAAAATCTATCTCCGTTTTAAAATTCAGAATTCCCTACTACTTTCAAATCCGATCTAACGTCTTCTTATAATTAATATTTATTTAAAGAAATAATATTTAAAACTCAACTACCATTCTTTAATTTCACATTTCATCTAAAATCTTTTATAATTAATACATATTTAAAACTCAAATATTCAAAACTTATTTTTATAATATTTTAAAAAACAATTAATTATTATAAAATTTACTCTTCACTTACTTTTCAAGATTTTCTCAAATTATTTCCTTTTCTATTATCTCAGCTTTTTAACTTCTTTAACACAACACTGAAATTTAAGACTAGAAATTTTCTCAATCAAATAACCTTTCCATTTTATTTTCAAAATTTTGCTCAAATTATTTCTTTCCTTATTTCGTTTTCTCAACTTTTTAAACTTTTTGAAACCACACTGAAATTTACAACTCTTTTCTCAATCTTGCAATCTTTCCATTTCCTGCGGCCAATCCCGCAGCGATCTATTTTGTACTATTTTAAATTCTCAGAGACATAAATTAATAAATCTTTGAGATAAACTAAAAACCATAAAATTACGTAAACCAAATCTAAATGAAGCTACATGAACCGAATCGAATTTTCATCTAATTATTCGATGTACGAATCAAATTCCCGAATTTCTGTATTTTTTTTCGATAGGGACGAATTTGGTAGCTATGGAAATTACTAACTAGTTATCCATTTAACACTGACATTTCTTAATTTATAATTTTTTCAAATATAAAAATTA
>APFE031083673.1:65336-107569 GCA_000404065.3 Pinus taeda
ATACTCATGAAAATCTCAAGAATGGATATATTATAAATGACATATCGATGACTTATATACATGGTCAATGGGTTTGAGGCTTGTGAAGATAGTGATAGAGAACCCATGTAAGGAAGTCGATCTGAGTAGAAGATGGTGTGGAAATCTTACGTCAATGTCCACATCATGTGAAAAGTCGAGCACAGAATATCGCTCATTATAAAAACTATCATTAACGAGGATGACAACATTTAATCTCAGAGCAATAACTTTATATTTTACCAAATTGAATAATTTGTTGAAGCATGGATCCCTAACACCAATTGTCCTGTATATTGAAGGAATAAAGTGTATGACATACCTGGAGGTAAAATAACATAACAAAGGTACGTAATTGGTATACATGAGGTATGTCTGTTTAGGGTTTTGTAGTTAAGGTTTCTCGATTCCTTTATGATAGGTTTTGATAAAATTGTTAGGGTTTGTAGATATGTGTAGGGTTATTAAACTTTATTTAAATCAATTAACCATAGAAGTAAAGACAACCATAACCCTAACTTGTATTTCTCTCAAAGGAAACTCTAGCTTGTGACATCTAGGGTTTTCATATTTACATATTTGTCATTTTGAAATATAATCTAGGGTATATGGTAAACCCTAGTGAGGGTGGAATTGGATAAAATCAAGGATTTGAGATCAAAGCCTTAGGGCTTATGTTTCCACTAAAAGTAAAATCCTAACAAGGGTTTGTAACTAAAACCATAGAGGTGCACCCTATGAGAAACCATAGAACCTTATATGGACAATATTGGCATCATGCTCCTATCTTTTTATATTTTTGCTTGGTTTTACTTGTTGGTAAAAGTTGCAGGTACTTAAAGGAAGCAAGATAAGAATGATGAAATAATAAATCGAAGCAATACTCATGCTTGTTGATTACTTGGAAATGATGAGCACGATGGAAGGAGGGAACTATAAGGACCATGAAGAAATTTATGCTAATAAGTTCATTAATGATTAAAAGAGTAAGCATGCACCATTGCATTTTATAAAAGAGTATTTATTGTTATGAAGCATTGCATGATAGATAGAAGCACATGATACTAGAAAAATCAAAATATATTTATTTGATTTTCTTTGGGAAAATATCATATAGTTTAAAGAGAATGAGAAAATTGGAACCATATTCCATATTATTGTTCATCCAAGCATTTTCTAACATCATGTTAAAGCGAGTCATTTTGAAAAGAGGGATCATAAAGCTCCTATAAGAATCACTATTTTGGAAGATTATTGGTAGTAGCATTATGACTAATATATATTCCATCTGATATGGAAAAAATACTCTTGAAGATTGAAGGAATGCAGATGGTCAAAGATCTAGGTACAAGAAGAAAGTTCATTCAGAAGTGATGGCAAGATGATTGTATGAAGAGAAAAGGTATGCATATTGTAAGTAACTCTTCACGAAAAGGTTCATATATATAAGAATATTAAAAAAAAAAATGGATATAAAATGTGCTAATTAAGTTTTCCATATGGATGCATGATATGCTTTGGTCAAAGCTCTCTCGCAACTTGCATGGCATAAATATAACAATGTTGATCAACATTAAGTATAGTCTTCGGAAGAAATAAAGAGATTTAACAATGATAACTTCAAGGAAGATATTATGTCTTGGTAATCAAGCTCGATCCATGGGCACTCTAATTAAAATGAATGCATGAAGAAATATTCATGTGGGGAGATGGATCATGTGAAAGGATGTTGATATTGAAGAACTCAAGTAAATTGATGCCTTGATGAGAATGTTGTCATGATAAGTATAGGAAATTTCAAATGTACAAAATAAAGATATGGTTCTTCCAATTATGTAGTCAATATGTTCACATTATCATCTTGAGATTGAAAGGTAGTAGTGTGAGAATATAACCTAAAGTTCAAGTTCAACCAGAGATCAATTTCATGAGGAAGTTATGATTAGCTTGAATTTTGGTAAGGCTCAATATAATTCCTTCATTGATGATGATAAGAATACAGTGATGTGCAATATTGATGGCCTAAACCTTGTTGCAAGATTAAAGGAAGAATATAGATCCATGATACCTTGGAAGGAAGAAAGATTGATATAATGAGATGAAAAGGAAAGAGGGAGACATGTAGCTATCTCCATGAAGAATTGGTAGTTGATACATTTATGAAGACAAGCTCTAAAGTTTGTGGTTATGACTTCTCAAATTGAAAAAGGAAGTCAGGAATCTCCTCTAGATTTGAGTGGGAGTAAAGGAGTCTCCTTGAACAAGAGCAAGTATATATTCCCTAATTAAGAGGAAATGGGGATATCCTTTTTGGTTGAGGGAGTAATAATAAACACGTGTGCATTCTCTTCTTCATGTGTCATGCACTTAACCAAGACTGACCATATTAATTCAAATTGAAGGCCATGGAGAGAGAATGGTGGAGAATTGGGTAAGCATTTTGGTTTCCCTGATGATAGACAAAAAAGAAAAGGTATCGACACTCTTTGAGGATAGGATAGGTATCCAAGACAAGAGTGGTCGAAGAGGAACGATATTATTTGAGGATTTAGGATTAAAAGTCCAAGATAATAATAGTCCTAAAAGGACATATTAGTGAACATTCAGATGGGGTATGTGCCTTAGAGGTAGTGTGGTATCTCACGTAAAGCCTCCCAACATAATGCTCTCGAATGAAGTTGAGCTTGTCAAGTTAGACCTCAATGACAATGTTGTCATAATGTTGATTCTTAAATATGGCTTACCAATTTGATTCTTCTTATGAGAATATGGAAAGATGTGCCCAGCCTTGCAAAACAACATAATTCCTGCAGCAAGTCAAATATATGCATCAAATGATCATTATTGCAACAAAGTAAATTAACATGGAAAATATGAGTTGAATTTTATTGAAGTCTACTCTAACTTACAAAATAATTCCAATTTCCAAACCAATGCTACTAACTCCTAAGTTGCAAAGATTAAACATGCAGAAATATTGCAATCCAATACTTAAAAATTTCCAAGAAATCATAAACAAATATTTTTGAATTCCTACTATTGACCTTTCCAATCACTCTTCCCACAAGAGAGGTGATATGAAATCTCGCAATTACAAGTTTTTATGATATAACATCTACTAAAACAAGGAAAGAATTGTAATTCTTTGAACAAGAACAAGAAAGAAATACAAGAGAGGGACTAAAGCCTATGGGTTGGGCCCAAACCCAAGGGTTTCATCCCTCCAAATTTAACTTAGATATAGACCAATATTAAAATTCTCATTAACAGAAAATGATAGTCACATACATCATATGAAAGATAAAAATAACAAAGTCAAGCATTAGGATCTCAGTAGCTACTCCTATCTACAACCAAAATTCGAATCCTAATTCGAATCCTAATGAGCCTTTCTGCTAGTTTATTTATACAAAAGTAACTTAGGAGAAACTACCTTGAAAGGAGGAATGCTCCCCTCAAATATCTCAATAGTTGTGGAGTTGGTTCCCTTTGACCATGTCATGCAATTGGAGTTCCTCGACTGCTTGTGAATTCGAGTTGTTGGTGAGGATTTTGTGATCTAAAGCCGAGTTAGGGAGTTAATGAGGTGGACAAGCCCCTTATATTCTCTCTAGGTGTCTCCATCGAGCCCCTGCATGGTAAATATCTCCAAAAATGCTTATTTTTCCTGCATATTAGCCACATTAGGCCATACAAGATGACAAACACCCTTTAGTATTCCTACTAAGCATATTACGGCTAAAAATGCAAATTATTGTGAGGAAAGGAGAGTTTTAAGGGACGGACGACACAATAAACCTCAAATTATACCTATTGATAGGCCCCATCAATGCTCACAAAGATTAAGTTCATGGGATTTCAAACATGGAAGAATATTTTTTCCAACAAGGATTTTTATTCCTCTTTCACTCATGTGACTCAACCCATATGCCATACATCCAGTGAGTCTCCTTCTTTTGCAACGACAACCACATTTGATATTTATGTGTTTTCCCTTCATGTATACAAGGTTCCTAAAATGAGTCCTTTAGCCATGAACAATGCTCCTTTAATAAATTTCGATGCCTGTTTGCGAGACATTGTATGGTATCCTTCATCATCTAACTTCTTAATGGTAATCAAATTCATTCCAAGCTCTGGAACATGCCTAAACTATTTCAGCAATAAACTGGAACCATGTTTTGTCTTTACTATGACATCTCCTACTCCTTTAATATCACACGAAGTTTTATTTCTTAATTGAACCTTACTCAAATGACGAGATTTATAAGAAATAAAATTTTCTTTGCTTGGAATAGCATGATAGGAACTCATGGAATCTAAAATTCAATCATTGTCATGATTAGAAGCAGAAAGACATGCATGTCCACAAGAAACAATGATTAATACCTCACCTTCTAATGCAATAGGAGAGGTTTCTTTGTTGTTGGTGTTGGTCGTCGTTCGCTCCTTTGCCCCTTTTGCTCTTTTTTTCATATCCAAAATTAGTTTTGATGTGACCACATTTTCCACAATGACGTAAATTTATTTTTTCATTCTTTACTTTGATCTGCCTCTATATTTGTATGTCATCATCCATCACGTTCAATTTTCCTTCCACAGTCACATAAGACTAGGGCTTCTCCTCCCTATTTTTCCGAAACTTATTTGCATTACAGCTCCTCGTCCATTAAATTACTACTAACATTATCAAATTCCAGGGTACCTGTAGGCATTGAAATGTTGATATCTACTATCAAATTCTCCCAACTATCTTGCATAGAGCACATGAGCAAGATGGCTCTAATCTCATCATCTAGAGTGATTTTGGCCTATGCGAGCTGATTGGTAATTACATTAAATTAATTTTAGTGCTCTGCAATTGAAGTGCCCTATTTCATCTTGAGATTATATAATTTCTTCATCAAGAACACTTTGTTTGATGTTGTATTCTTCTCATACAACTCATGCAACTTTTTCATAGACCTTCTAGTGTCTTCTCCTCAACCACATTGAAGTACACCACATTGAAGTACACATTCTTTGCTAGGTAATGTCAAATTGGAGCATTGACTCTCATGTCGAGCTTATTCCAATCTTCATTTTCCATCATTGATGGTTTCTTTTATACTCCCTCAATTGGCAAACATTGATGCTTCAAGGTCAATATATCCTCCATCTTATATTTCCTTCAGGGTGAAATTAGCCCCATCAAGCTTCTCGATATCACTCATTACAATCTCCACATTGCTCAAAAGACCTAGAAACAAAAAACTAACTTTGATAGTAGTTGCTAAGAAAAGAGAACAAAAAAATATAATATTTTCAATAAAAATAAATAAAAAAATTAAGAATGATTGAGAACCACAACACCAAAAATTTAAATGAAAAATTCAGTAGTGTACACGGGAAAAGATCATCAACTCTTTTATTACTAGCAATAATAATTACAAGCGCCTTAGGTAGTGAACTCAACTCTCAATTGCTTAATGCTAAATACCTAATGAACTCAATCTTATTTATAAAATAACTCTCCATTAACCTTAGTTACAATGGAGAAAAAATTTCCATTACAATCTAGAAGCCTATCTTACATTCAAAAAAAATATTTAAAAGAAAAATAAAATAAAAATATTTACTCTCACTCAACCATATTTAAACTCACACTTAGAATATTTACATTCACTCTCTTACTCTCTTACATATAATTAGACTCATACTTAAAAATCTCACACTCAGACTTAAATATATACATTCACTCTCTTGCATATAATTAGACTCGCACTTAAAAATCTCCCACTCAGACTTAAATATTTGCATTCATTATTAAATATATTTGGACTCACACTTACGAAGTATGGTTGGAATTTGCATCCTACAAAATTAAATCTACTAAACTAAAACCCAAACCTAAACGATACCATTCACATAGTATGTAAATGAATCTGATGATCATGCAAATTGCGATTTAGGGTATCAATATTAATATTTTAAAACAATAATCTCACCGTCGAGGGTGAGAGTATTGATATTTTTAGACAAGGGACTCGCTGTCAAGTCAAGTGAAGGGTAAGAGTACTGATACTTTTAGACAAGAAACTCGCCCTCAAGTTTATGTTTACATGCAGTATCATGGATAACATGGTGCAATTACACTACCTGATATCGTAAGGTGCAAGTCTCCTATGCCAATATAAATTTTGAAAATGTTTTTTCAATTAAAACATCTGGTTATATATTCTCTACATTCATTACAGATTTTTGATGGTTGCAGTGCGTTATCGCTTCAATCCATGGGACATGCTCAAGCATTAGATTATCCGCAGCAGGAACTAGGTAATTGATTGCGAACGGTCCGTTGCAGAATCTGTTTGTGGGTAGCTAGGTATCAAGGTCTCTTTATTACCTTTTCCCGAGATAATTATTATTTCCGGCATCTACCTTAGAATCCCCACAAATAAAGAATGCAAGAAGAAAGAGATATGATTCAAACTGGTGCTCTAAGGTTGGTGCTGGAAATGATAATTACCTTGAAATGTTTGCCAGAGCTAACATTCCTCGAAAATATGAAAGAGACTTTGATAACTACACGCGATTCTGCAACGTCCGGTTGGAAATCAAGAAAATGCCTTTACTTGAATCTTGATTTCTAAATTCTTTTATATTATCTTGTTGTTTGGCGATAAAAAATTTTAAATTCCAATTTACGGCCCCCTTAAATTTCTATGGGCAATAACGCAAAACTAATTTATGGCGACCATGTGCAGTGACAGGAAAAACGATTGTAATTCCTGGGTTGTTTGAATATTGACATATTCATGATATATTTATACACCACAGTTTATATTAATCTGTCAACCTGCATAACCCAAAGGAACTTTAGAATCTTGAGACTTTCCACAGTGAACAGGCATTAGTATATTTTTACTTTATCTTTTTATTTAATTATTTTTATGTTGGTTTTAGTTTTTTTTTTTTTAACTTATATTGTCAAGCAGCATAACTCAAATGGACTTCAGAATCTAGGGACTTTCCACCGTGACTAGATACACAATTAGATTAGTTTCTTTGCTTAACTTATATCGTCAAGCAGCATAACCCAAATGGACTTTAAAATCTTGCGACTTTCCACGTCAACAGGCACACAATTACATTACTCTAGGTTTACTTTATTCTTTTATTCAACTATTGTTATGTTGGTATTATGTTCTCTATTTTTCTATGTTCTTGTGATGGTCTTATTTCTTATTTTAAATGTTTATGTAGACATTATTTTGGAGGAAATCATTGAAGTTGACATTATTTTGGAGGAAATCATTGGAGTTGAAAAATAATTTTTGTTTTTTTTATAATTTATATTTATAATTATAAAATTAATTTTGTAGATGAGATGGTTGAATCTTTATTTTCTCATAATTTATTGAAAATACTATCCTAACACAACTTGATGAGTGCTATTTTAACCACAATTATCATTCAATTGATGTTTACCGTTATAGACTAACGAAAAATAACGTTAATTAATTTTCTAGTTTTTTAATTTTAATTATATATATATAGTATATATATATAGCTTTATGATTATTTAATAATCATTATTTTTATAGTAAAATTATTCTTAACCGTGCTGATTAATATTGCATAACAAGTTTTTCTAGTATTTTATAGCTTATAGCTTGTATTTTATTTGAGATAAACACTATTTTTATTATTAAATTATTTCTTAACCCACCTAATTTAATTATAGTTATTGCTATCTATTAGTACTCGTAATAATTTTTATTTTTTCAACCATTTAGAACTTATTTAGAGTGATTTATAACTAAATTACATCTAATTAAAAAGATAAATTATTTCTTGTCTAACTATTTCTCAACGGTTAAATATATTTATTCGTATTATTAGTACTCTGTAACACCTATTTTTTCAAAC
Source organism: Pinus taeda (assembly GCA_000404065.3). Taxonomy (NCBI): domain Eukaryota; kingdom Viridiplantae; phylum Streptophyta; class Pinopsida; order Pinales; family Pinaceae; genus Pinus; species Pinus taeda. The sequence goes on from APFE031083673.1 coordinate 73,266, forward strand.
CTATTAGGCATTATTTTAATTAATTAAATAACTAAATTAAAATCTCATAAAAAAAAAAATTAATTTACGTGTCTAACTAATCTCTAAATGGTGTAATATATTTATTACTATTATTATACTCGTAACATCTATTTTTCAACCATTTAGATTATTTAATAATTTATAGCTAATTAAATCTAATAAAAAAATAAATTATTTACTTGTCTAACTTATCTCCAACGGCTAGTTTTCATCAGCTCGCCTTGGGCCATGATGCATCCTTGTTATTTATACATGAAGATTGTATGATTTCTTCACCTTGTCTTGCACATGAACCACATTAGTTGGTTTGAAACGTTGACCAAATCCTAATGATGTGATTAATCCGAAAGACATTTATCTAAAATAAGGATCACAAAAGTCTTAGATCTAACATATCATAGAATAATCAAGGGAGGATGGAGATATCATAGAGTGTTAGGATTTTTCTCGTCTGCAAAGCCTTGTCAAGCACCCCATCGATCTCACGCTGCCCTTTGGCAACAAAGGAGAGCTTTGGAATTGGTCATAAGTGATATGTGTTCACTATGGCAATGGGCATGATTATTATTTGGCTTTGCATGATGAGATCAACTTGCTCTTTAATGGATGTGTGCTTTAGGCTTTAGAAGGAAAACAATTTTATCTGAAAACTTCAATGGATGGAGTCAAGATGCGTTGGGATTCAAGGCCCAAAGTTTCGTAAATAAACACAAAATTCTTGTTGACAACAAAGGATATGCTTTTACAGAGTGGTCGTAGTGGGCTCACAGTTCAGGGATGTTGCCAAGATCTGACCACATATGTACACTCTGCCTTGTTGGGAGCTCATATCACAGATGTTCTAATAATGGATAGTGTATAAGGGAGATTTGTTTTTGCAAGGACATCTAGCTCGATCTCCTAGTTCAAAGTTGATCAAAAGAAATATAGAGATAGCTTGCAGAGATCTCATACATTCATTGCTTCACGAGGTTCAGAGCCGCTAAAATAGAAACCCCCTGCACTCAATCTAGGGTTTGTAATATTGAAGATTGGGGTTTTTCCCCTCTTTAGGATATTATTTTGTCTCTCTTTTCCAGATCTAACTAAGAAACATGTTGAGATGGGAAAAATCCATTTTTCATAAAAAAAAACATCAATGGGAAGACTTCTATCTACTTGATCTGGGGTTTGAATCTAGTGGATTTAAAATTGAAGCAGAGCATTCATATCTATCTACTTTTATGTTCAATGTGTTTCTTCATAGTTCATTTTGATATACATAAACATTCGGAGTAATTTCTAAATGATGGGTCATGGTTTTGGGGTAGATAGATATGCACAAATATACAATATTTACAACCAAGAAAATGCTATGCCAAAGCCTAACAGAAATACTTTTTAAGATCGAGCCCATTTATGGGCTCCACCAATTCGTTTCCCTCAAAATCAACCAACTCATAAGCTCCCTGATTCAAGAATTTTTTAACAATGAAGGGACTGTACCACATAGATTTGAACTTGCCTGCTGCCAAAGCATCCTTTTTCTGGGCATAAACCAAGACAAGGTCGCCTTCAGAGAAAACCCTAGGACAGACAACCTTATCATATTGAGCTTTTACTCTTTATTTATGAGCTTCGTTTATTATGGTTGTATCTCGACACTACTCATCGAGATGTTCCAAATGAACAAGGTGTTCTTCAATACTAGAAGTATCTAGAAGAATTTCAACATCTAATTTAAGGTAAGGAATTTCACATTCCACAGGAAAAATTGATTCCAACCCATAGACTAGTTGAAAACGAGTCAAACTTGTAGCATTCCTAACTGACATTTGGTATGCCCAAAGCACCAGATATAACATAATGTGCCAATTAGATTGAGCTTTGTTAATCATCCTTTGTAGGATGATATTTAGGGATTTATTCATGGCTTCAACTTGCCCATTGACTTAAGGATAATAAGGAGACGAATTCTCTTGCTAGAAACCCAACTACATAACCAATGCAAACATCATCTGGTTCTCGAAATAACTTCCATCGTTAGTGACAATCTCTTTGGGAATACCAAACAGGGAAATGACTTGGTTAAAGAGAAACATGATTGTTATTTCACCATTGTGCTTGAAAGTGGGCATAGCCTCGGCCCACTTTGTAAAGTAGTCAACATCTACGATGATATACTTATGATTTCTTACTGAAGGTGGATTGCAAGTAGTAAAATCAATCCCCCACTTTGTGAATGTGCTGAAGATAATCATAGGAAAGAGTGGAGCTAGATGTGTGCGCATTTTCCGAGTATAAACTTGACAAGGGTGGAATCTCTTGACCACTTCAACACAATCCTTGAAGATCGAGGGCCAAAAGTAGCCTGCATGCAAAAAAAAGTTGGCTATTGCAAGCCCAAATAGATGACCACCACAAGCTACACTATGGCAATCATTTAGCATAGACTCATCTTCTTCTAAGGCTAAACAACGTCTAAGGATTGAATCAACCCCACAATGATATAAAGTTTCACCTATAATAATATAGCTTTTAGCCAAGTGACAAAACTTTCTACGTTCATCCTTTGAAAAAATGAGATGAAACTTTGAAGTTTGGAAATATATAATGTTATCTCCATACCAAGGATCTTGCGAGGAAATAAGGAAAAGATGTTCATTAGGAAAAGATTCCTCATAAACTATTTCTTCCTCACAAGGCAACTCTGAGATCAATTATGCAAACACTAACGATTTATTAGACTTGGATGACATGAATTCGAGATCGAACTCTTGTGAAATGACAATCCATATGTTGTATTTTCCCCCAATCACTCGCTTTTTGAGAACAAATTGAAATGGATTGATGGCTGCTATGACAAAATTTTTTCTAAGTATAATTTAATGTCTAAGTCATTGGATAGCATGGACAACTTCCAAAGCAAATTTCTTAATGAGAGAATATCGCAATTCAGGGCCCAGTGAGCCTCGACTCATATGATAGATTACGTTCCTAGTGAAAGCATCATCTTCGTGAACCAAAACCATACCAATACTCCATTCTACAGCAACGAGATATAATAGAGAGTCTCTGCTATAATCAGGTGGACTCAATAAAGGAGCATAGGTTAATGTTTTTTTAAAAGCATCAAATGAGTGTTGCGTGAAATTGCCCGATAAAAATGGGGCCCCTTTCTTGAGCAGTCTCATAAATCCTTTAGTAATCTCAGCATAATTAGCGACAAATCTCCTTAAGAATTTCGCTTTTCCTTGAAGGCTCTGAAGTTGACTAATAGCGGTCGGGGGAGGCAACTAAAGTATTGCCTCAACCTTGAAGGGACCTAAACAAATCCCTTTAGTAGAAAACAATGAATCCTAACAACTGACTAGACATGCTGATGAAAACACACTTATTCAAATTCAAATAGATTCTGTAGAAATGACATCATTCGAAAATTAATAAAAGATGCTTGGGATGATCAATTCTCTTTCGAGAACGAGTAGTTAAATCATCCAAGTAGGCTTCGATAATATGTTTTATATCATGGAAATCATATGACATTGGCCCGCTAAAAGGTAGCTCCAGCATTATTAAGGCCAAAAGGCATCTTCGTATATGCAAATGTACCCGAGGGACAAATAAAAGTTTTCTTATGTTGATTTTCTAGACGAATAGTGATTTGATTATAACTGAAATATCCATCCATAAAAGAGAAAATTTCATTACCCACACATTCATCGATAATATGACCAATAAATGGTGTGGAGTAATTATCTTTAGGACAAGCCTTATTCAAGTCCCTAAAGTCAATGCACACACAGATCGTTCCTTGCTTCTTGTCAATTGGGACTGGATTTGAGACTCACTTAGTTAAAGGAAAGGGGTATATGAAACCTGCCTTAAGTAGCTTTTCAACCTCAACTTTTATAGTTGTTGCTTTCCTAGGTTTTACCAGTCGAATCTTTTGGTGAATAGGTTTTTCATTTTCACATGTCTTGATCTCATACTGGACTATAGATGGATCTATCCCAGGAATTTCCTCGTAAGACCAAGAAAACACGTCTCGAAACTCTTTAAATAGATTGGTATAAATTTGAATTTCTTCAGGGGAACAATCAGCTCCAATGAAGACATTCTCGATAACATTGGGATTCCTAGAGATATTCACTGGAACAATTTTTGAAATGACAAACATGTTACCTTCGGCCGAAAATTATGCTAGAGCCAAAGGATTTAAAATTGCATGAACATCACCAATAGATGAAGGAATGTGCAAGCTTGATTATACTTCTTGCAAATTAGGGAGGAAATATGACCGATGATGTAAATCATCCCATGGCCTCTCAATACTTATCATTGCTTCTGGAATTCTTATTCGGATGAAAAAACAATATCTTGGCAATCCATAGTAGAAGTTTAATCTAGAGTCTAGGACGGAGCCACATCCCCATATATATCCTTTGGTGAAAATGGAGTAGGATCGGAGTTTGCAGTGTTAACTATAGATTGATAAGCAATTTTAGCTGCAGACATAGGAAATTCCATTCCACCCACTTGCCCCTCATCTAATGTGGTGGCAAAAGAGAGTAAGGGCCAAGGATCCAAAAAATAATGAGTTCTAAAGAACTCCCTTCGAGAAGGTGCCTTGGAAGATGAAATAGCATTAATTTGAGTAATAGGAGCAGGAAAAGAAAAGGTACCCATTAAGGAAGAATACATCCCAACTCCTGGATTCCCAATATGCTACTTAGGATTGTTCACTAAGGGAACAGTAGATTCAGAAGATGCATTGGATTCACCTAGAGAATAATCCATCTAATTAACTGTTACAATTCTCCCTTCATGAGGAAAACAAAGGATGCAGAATAATGATGATACAATAGAATCCATCTCACAAACCCAATTTTCTTCCCAAAAGGAGATTATAATCCAAATTTTCATCAACTATTTCTACTTTGATATTTACAACCTTGCCCCCAACACAGATGGGAAAGGTTGGAATAATCCCATGCGGCATATGAGAATTCCCATCAAATGTTGTTCAGAGAGTAGGTGATGGAACACCCTGAGGTGATCCAATAGCCTTCCAACATGATATAGACATTACGCATGTGGAAGCTCCCTCATCAACTATGGTTCGAAAGATATTGGTCTTTCGATATGTAGGCTTGATTTGAAAATCCATATGATGTGGAAGTATCTTTTTGATATTCAACATGTCGAATGTAAGGATAAGAGAGTTCTTTGGATCTACTGCTCTAATTGCAATGAGCAATGCACTCCTTTTTGCTGGGCACGACTAGAGTACCTCTAACGCTGACATGGCACAAGGAGTTTGAGCCAAATCTTTTGCAATGGAGTAGTTATGAACATCCTTGGCATTGAGGTTGATTATCAAATGCTTTGCGGAGCCTTTCGGCATCTGAGGAATAGGCTTAACTAGGGGCCTCTCAATATGGAATGGCTCTAAAACATCAGGAATACTCTTGGCCTTATCTGATTCTAGTTCACCATAATCATGTGACCATGTAGAAACATCAACATGTGAACTCATCATATAAACATTTGATGGATTTTCCCCTTCGTGACTGCCCCTAGTGGGGGTACTAGTACTAGAATTCACGCCAACTAACAACTACTGCCCTTGGGGAAAAGGGTTAGTTAGCACATCCTGGAAGCTAAAAGACCCTTGCCAAACCAACAAGTGCTGAGCATCCTGAATCTTTGGGCAAAGATGAGTCAAATGGTCACCATTGCATAACTTGCATGGAAAATTTACTTTCTTCTTGGACTCTTTTTTATTCATTATCCTTCCCATCCTGATTCTTTTTCTTACCATCTCCTTTCTTCTTCCCATCGGATTGTTGATTTCCTCTGGGGTTAGAAGTTTGAATGACGTTGATAGACAAAGGTTGAGAAGGCATGGGCACTAATGGCGACGCCTGAATAGAAGAAGAAATTTGAAAAGACAACTGTTGTAATTGGTTTAGCAGGTTAGCTATGCTATTATCAATTGATCTGACTAGCCCATCGGCATGGGGACTAGGCTTTGGCTTGGCAAGATCAACCTTCGATCTAGGAGCATCAAGAAAAAAATTCTCAAGAATCCTAGATTGAGAATATATGAATTTGAGCTGCTAGGCTCTGAAAGTAGCATGTTCTTCGGTGAATACATTGGAGAGCGATACATCCTTAGAAATTTCAGGCTGCAAAGGTTTGAGAAACCATTCAAGAAGAAATTCTTGGAGAATATTAGCTTTAATGAGCCTCTTCCTTATCCTCCATTCCTAGATGTGATCAAAAATGTGGGTTCCCCGGTCTTGGTGGAAATTAGCTAAGAGATTAGTTCTAGCATCAAAATGAACGAGAAACGAAAAATGGTTTAAAAATATGGTGGCCAAGTCACCAAACAAAGCGAAGGTGCCCCCTGGAATCTTAATATACCATTTAGCCACATTCTCAGTTAGGGTGCATTGAAATAGTGTCAACCTGATTGAATCATCAATCAAGGAGTTCAACGAACACTATAAAGGGAAAGTGGTTATATGGTCACCTAGATCTTCTCCAATATTCCCTTCAAATTTGGGTATGGCTGATGCAAGTTTGGTTGGGACTGGAGGCCAAACCAGGTTGTATCGGATGAGATCATTAGTCAAATTTGATAGATCTGGAAAGTTTAAAGTTTCCAGAAAAGGTAAGCATGGAGGACCTTGAGGATTCTACTCACGCTGGGAAGAATTCCCAATGTTCTGAAAAGAATATACTAGATTTTTGAAGGCACCAGGTTTCCTGAGGTGATTCATAAAAGTTCCTGAACCATAAGGAAAACCTTGTGGCCCAGACAAATTCAGAGTTTGTCTAACTCCTGCCAAAAAATTGCCATATCCAGTGAAATTGCCCCGTAGTGACGTATTAAATGTAGCAGAGAGCCCTTGGCAAGGGTTCCGTGCATTAGCAAAGGGAGAAAAACTCTGAAATGAACTCACAGAGAAGTACAACATGTTCCTCTGTTGGCCAAAAGAAAATTGATTCCTGGCTCCCAAACTACTAACAGTTGGATTAGTCCATCCTTGGAAAGGATTATAACCTTGATCTTTGGAGGGAAAAGGTATTGATCCTAGAGAGGGGTTAGAATGTGGTACATGACCACTCCTAAAAGGGAAACCCTAAAAAAAAGTTGACTCACTCGCCATGGAAGTCATAGACATGGAAGCAGCGGATGGAAAAGTTAAGGGAATCGAAGGAATTGCGGTGGAAGGCATTCGAAAGGGGAAAGAACCAGTGTTGGAGGCAAAAGATTGGGTGCCCCCACTCAAAGATGGAATGGAGGTAGAGCCAATGATTGAAGTGGTAGGAGTGATTGAAGGTATGGAAATTGTACCTCCTCCTTGTACTGATAAAGGAGTATTTACATTACTAGCACGCATAGTTGAAACCATGCTCCCAATAGTCGTCATCGAATAAAAAGACCAATATAGACTAGGGCTCGAAGATCTATGGGTTGGGGTCCCGACATACAATAAAACGTCTTGATAATTAGGAGGGAGAGGAGAAGAAGGAGAAATAGGAGATTCAGGGAGTTCTTCAACCTCTATAAAGTCTTCCGATTGGAAGAGGACTCTAGAAAGGACTGGAGTGTTTCTCTCCAAATCCTTACTTTCACTAGGTCTATTCTGTGAAACAATATGTTGAAATGTAGGATTAATCTCTATTACGTCCACTGCCACTAATTAGAAATCATCAGTAGAATTGCTCTGACGCCTTCTGGAAGAAGGATCTGAACTCGTAGGTGAAATCCCACGAAGCCTCCTAGATCATCGAACTGGTCGATCAACCACTTTTAATTATCTAAGGGAACTAATTAAAGACTCAAAAAATGTATAAGCTATGGCCAACTAGGAGGAAAGAGAACTCTCTAACAAATTCCCTAGATGATATAGTCAATCAAGAAACTTCCAAGTATTTTCGTTTCAGGTGATGTGGACCAGACACCAAAATACAAGAAAGTGAAATCAAGAACCTTCAAAAGATAGTTTGGGATAATGACAGCCCAAGCCTACTGGGAAGGTGACAGAAACAGTTACACTTACCCCTAGACAAAAGCCTTTTTTGGTTCAAGTACCCAAGCTTCACAAAGGTACCCTCCAGAAGTTCTAATGAACGTGATGCAACGTCTACCTAAGGTACCGCAAGATTCCCCTCCGCAACGACCTATGTGGTCCCTAAGAATAGCAACTATGGACACCAATTCGTATCAAAAGCTCGAAAAAACAGTCTAAGGGTGGGATCCAACAAGTAGGAGAGGGGGTATCTCTCTTTCCTTGTATCCACTCTCCCTTGTGCTTGACTCCTAGTAGAAAGGAGCTTTCCTGGTCTTTCTAACGACATGAGATTTCACTCATTATTCAACATCTATGTTTAACAGCTTGAGTGGCCTCGGAGAGTTAACTCTCCACTCACCTATTCCAAGGCCATAAAGAGCTAGACTTGTTGATGTAATTAATGAAAAATCAGAAAATGTTATAGTACTTTTTAATTAAGTGCTTGATTTTAAAAGGTTGTTCTTTAGGCCACTGGTAAACTAAGAGTGCAACTTGTGGTGTTTTGATGCAAAAGAAATCAATAAAAACTTAGTTATATGAAAATGCATCTATTTTTCTTCGATGAAAAAAGATTTCTATAAGGTTCTACAAATAAACTTGTAAAAGCAAAAACAAATCTTTTTTAGAAAACAAGCTCCACAGACTCAAAATCAAACACACAAAGACTTAAATGTTTGCAGTGCAAACTAACTTATTGCAAACTATAATGATGGTGCAAGATTCAATGGATGCTCATAAAATATGCAAATGTGTTCCTTCACAATATCATTAGGCCAACTTGACTACAATGAGGGAACAAATTCAATGACAAACTTCACTCGAAACCAAGCAAAACCAATCGAAAAAAGTTCACAATTGCTCAAAAACAATGAAGAAACCAAAAACAAAAACTGTAAAGGAAAAGAAATGAAAGAACGATGTTTTTGTCTTTTTCTTTTTTAAAGGACCCAAAGAAGTTTTTGAGAACACAAAGGCTACTAAAATTCGAAGACCAAAAACAAGGATAAAGAGTCCCAAATTCGCAAGTTATGCACATCATTAATATAGTAAAAATTGAAACAACAAAAGACTATAGACTTGCATAGATTGATCTGAACAATAGTATAAAGGACTTCAATAAACCAAAAGAACATCAAGAAAGACTTTAAATATCGCCAAAGAGGCACTCAAAAACCATGAAAAATAAAATACGTCAACCAAAAAAGGAAAGCAAAGCAAAGAAATCCGAAAATTGGGTTATAAACAAAATTGCAACCAATTTCTTATTCCACAAAGTCAGAACAACCAAGAAATTCTATAAGTAGCCTTGAACCCAAAGCCCAAACTGAAATTTTACTCAAAAATCAAACCATAGGTTGACTAGGTTTTTCAACAAGAAGAAGATTAGAAACTGAAAACTTGCATGAAAGCAAAGCTTTACTAATAGTGAATGACCAGCAAACAACAAAAACCACTAGGCAACAAGCTTAACTGGGTCCAATATTTTGAAAAAATTATTCAAAATAAGGTATACACGATTGGGCAAAGACAAATAAGCATGTATACGCAACTAAATCAAAAAACTCGCATATACGTGAGTTTCTTTGAAGAAAATAACATGTATATGCTATTGTATCTTCTTAAAAGAGTGTATATAAAGCTTTATAAAGAAAAACAAAAAATACAGGCCTGATCCAAAAGATCAGACCTGATGCCCAGGAAGAAAACAGGTCACAGACACTGTAAAAGCAAGAAATCAATCAAGCAGACCCTCATCAAGAAGAAACAACCCAATCTAGGAAAAGCAAGAATGCTTTCCCCAGTGGAGTTGCCAATTCTACTTCGGGTAGAATAACCCTAGGGTCTTGGGTTGAGAACCCCAACAAAGCGGAGGGCATACCACATAAAGAGACATAAAAACAAGCAGTCCTAATACTTAAATAGATAAACTTGGTACAAAAGGTCTTACCTGTAGGTCCTACATTTGAGGTCGTTCCTGTAGGGTTGAAACCCTCTGCTTCTTCCTTGCACTTTAAGACCTAAAATTCATTCAAGGAAAAGCATATACACCAAAAATAACTGAAAGCATGTTCATGATATCAAGGTTATATCATATAATCATGTAAGCAAATAAGCATTAACATGAGATTTTATAAGAAACTCATGATATAAATTAATGCATAAAGACCATAATCATGAGAAACAAGACAACGCATCTTTATTAACATAAGCTAATGAAAATATGGAATAATTACAACCTAAGTCATCCGCTAGCTCCAAGATAAATCGTCCTCTGGATCCATCCTACCCAAGCCTTAGCAATCCTCCTCCATAAGTATACACAAGGATGTCACGAAGGGATGATGAACATCTCAAGAAGGAAACAAAGGTTTCCTATGACTTGGGAGTATAGAAGGCACAAGGATATCTTCAGACTTGATCAGGGATGTAATCAACAATAATATCAATATCTAATCTATCCTCCTCCCTTAGGCCTTCCCATTGAGATGTATTTATACTTCTCCAAATTAGTTTTTTCAATTGGGAAATAGTTGGGCCACGAGATATAATAGGTGGGTATCTATTCAAACCCGTAAACCCCACCCGAATTAAGGGAGATTATATATTTTTTAAATTTTTAACACATATATGCAGGTTGGGTAAAGGTTGACCCGCGTGTACACATGCTTTAGATAGGGCATAATCATGTATGGGATTTAAAATATTTATTTTAGGAAATGGACCAAGTCTAGTAGAGAAGGGTTTCCCAAGGCCACATCATAAAGCATCAAATCTACAAAGGGTGGTAAATGGTGCTATAACAAAATGGGAACATCTTTGATGGCCTGGAGAAGCGTATCTTAGCACACAAGTTCTTCAATTCTCCCAAAATTGCAGTCTCTTCTAGGTTGTGCTAGTTAGGATGGACCAATGTTTTAGGATAAGAATGTGTATTAGCTTGATGGGAACTCTCTTCATTCTCTTATTGAATCTCTTCAAGTGGAGAAGGTGGGTGATTAACTAGGAGCACCTTCCCAAACCGAAGGTTGATCTCTTGGATTTCCACAACATAAGCAGGATAGGATGTCTCCCCACTGCAAACTTGTTGTGCATACTTATTATTTGGGTTCAGATTAGGTTAAGCAGGAACTTGAGGTTGCTTAGGTGGAGTATGATGAGGAAGTTATGGTTTATTTTAAGGTGAAGATAGTTAAGAAAGAGGTTGGGTTGTTTGATGCCTCCACCTTGGTGAAGGGTTTCCCCATTAGGAAGATTGGGGCAGATGTGGCTAAAAATAAGGATTGATAGGGTAAGGAGGATATTAATGGTATCGAGGAGTGTAAGTCCAACGAGGAGGTGTGGACCATGATGGTTGAGTGAAAGGGTACCAAGGATGGAAAGGTGCATTTGATTTGGATTGTAATGAGAATAATTTGCACCTTGCATGCCTTGTTGATATGAACGAGGACCTTAAGGCCTTCTTTGGTTAATAAAACATAGTTGCGCTAATCCACCTTCTTCCACTCCTTCGTATAAAGCCTTTAGACCTAGAAGAAGGGGACATTTGTTTGTTGCATGATTCTCTTCATAGACTAAGCATACTTCTATGACATTCAATGGACACTCATTCCTTAGATGTATCTTAGTACATCTAGGGAAGAAGATAGCTAGTGCCCTTTCTTGCTTCCTTTTAATTTGCATAGTATCCATTTGTAGGGAAAATGTATGCAACATTTCACTCTTAAAATCTTCCAACATACTTCTTATCTCATGCTTGATGGTTTTTGTAGAGGGAGAGGAACTAACCTAGCCTTGGCTAGACCTATTTCTTTTCCTAGTATCCCTTAAGTGATTACTCAATATAATTTTGATGTCATCATAAGAAACTAGTATATAACTCCTTCATACAACATGTTGAGGGTTTCCATTACATCCTCCTTGATCCCTCAGAGAAGAACTAGCATAATTGACTCAAGATCAAGGGTACAATTGACCCTCCTATAATTGAGTTGGAATCTTTGCTCATAGTCCTCTAAGGATTCATCAAGTCCAAGGGTCAACTTAAATATTTCTTCCTTTGATTCTTTGGACCTACAATAGTCCCCGTATTTTCCATTGAAGGCTTGTTGCATTTGGGCCCAGGTAGTGATGTTGTCTCCAAGTAAACTCATAAACCAGCACAAGGCTACATCTTTGAGGGTATATGGAAACAAATTCATCTTCTGTTCATCAAATGCATAGTCATAGGTCCTACAAACAACAACAAACTCAAACATGAAGGTGTCAAGATCCTCAGAGGTTAGGCCATGGAAGTGTGGAAGGGCAGCGAGGCTTACATTCTTCATTCTGGCCTCTCAATTAGTTTCGATGATAGGAAAAAACTAATTGTGCATATTTTCATCCATGGTTTCGGTAGGAAAGGTAGGTTATTCTTCTCCTATAGGTTCTTCAAAAAATTTAGGTTTCTCACGTAAAGGGTTTTCTAACTCCCCTGTACTCAGAGAGAGAAGTTCACAGTCACTAAAGAAGAATGAAGTTTGACTTCTTGAAGGGGTGGAGGTTTTTGGTAAGAATCTCCCTTGGTTATTCCTACTCCTACGAGGCATGAAGGAATAAGTTTCTTTTTGATTTTTTCACTTTTTTTGAAAACAATAAAACTAATGAAAAAAAAAAATTTCTTAAGTAGAAAAAACACCTACTTAGACACCTCCCCCGCAACAATGCCAAAAACTGATGAGCCTCGGTATTGCACCAAGTATGTTGCAACTCACAAGGGCCTCTCAACTTTAATTATCAACTCAGGGTTTGTACAAACTTAGAGGTGACAATTCTATATGCACAATAGGTTAGGTTCTACTCATGTCACCCTCATTCATGAAATCATATCAGGGTGTTCAAAGACCACTCCTTCAACTAGTTACAGTGAAAGCTTCTTATGGAAGCATAAATGAACATGATTCTACTACAACAGTTAAAATGTCATTCATTTAATGTAAATGCTAATTGAAATTTCATGAAAAGAGAAGGCTAGTCTATTTGCAAAAGTAAATCATGCTACTCTACTTTCACACCTAATTAAATCAATAACCTACTTGCATGCATCATTTTTCTACTCACACTTGTTTGAAAATGAGGAATCCAATCATTAAGGTATCTATGAAGAAAAATACCAATTCTAACTTTGTTTTCTATCTAATGGTTGCAGTGAGGAAAGGATGAGGTTGGGGTGGTCTTAGAGTCTTTCCTAATCATAAAATCACAATTTTGGGGTCATTATTCAACTTAACTATGCCAAATTCAAAGTATAGAGAAAAACTGGGTGAAGAAAACAATGTTACAGGCCTACTACAGGAGGCTCTACAAGAGGTCATGTATTACTACAGGAGGCCTTGTTTCGCTGTAAGAGGAGGGTCTGAGAGATTTTTTAGGAAAAATATGGTGTCTTGAAGGCAAAGGAAGGTGAATGAAGGTAGAAGGAGGTGAATGAAGGGTGTGGAAGCCCCTTAGCCAAGCCTAGCACCCCTTGGAGGTCTACCTTGCACCAAAGTGATGCCTACAGTGTCCTTCATTTACCTTAACAAAGTGACTTCAGAGACAAATTTAAGATGCAAGGTGAGGTGCCTAGGAGGAATATGGTAAGGTCCAGGTGGATGTGGAAAGGTGTGCCCAACCCTGCAAAACAAAACAGTTCTTGTAGATAGTCAAATACATACATTAAATAATCATTATTGCAGCAAAGTAGATTAACATGGAAAAGACAAGTTGAATTTTATTGAAGTCTACTCTAACCTACAACAGAATTCCAATTGCCAAACCAATGTTGCTAACTCCTAAGTTGCAGAGATTAAACATGCAGAAATATTGCAATCCAATACTAAACAATTTCCAAGAAATCATAAACAAATATTTTTGAGTTGCTATTGTTGACCTTTCCAATCACTCTTCCCACATGAGAGGTGATAAGAAATCTTGCAATTACATTTTTTTACGATATAACATCTACTGAAACAAGGGAAGAATTGTGATGCTTTGAACAAGAACAAGAAAGAAATACAAGAGAGGGACTAAAGCCTGCTGGTTGGGCCCAAACCCAAGGGTTTCATCCCTCCAAAACTAACTCAGATATATAGCAATGTTAAACTTCTCATTAACAAAAAGTGATACTCACATACATCATATGAAAGATAAGAATAACAATGTCAAGCACTAAGATCTCAGTAACTACTCTTATCTGCAACCAAAATTTGAATCCTAATGAGAATTCCAGCTGGTTTATTTATACAAAAGTAATAGAGGAGCAATTCCCTTGAAAGGAGGAATGCTCGCCTCAAAAATCTCAATATTTGTGGAGTTTGTTCCCTTTGACCTTGTCATGCACTTGGTTCCTCGGCTGCTAGTGAATTTGAGTTAATGAGGTGGACAAGACCCCTATATTCTCTCTAGGTGTCTCCATCAAGCCCCTTCATGGTAAGTATCTCCAAAAATGATTTTTTTCTTGCATATTAACCACATTAGACCATACAATATGACAAACACATTTTAGTATTCCTACTAAGCATGTTATGGCTAAAAATGAAAAATAATGCGAGAAAAGGAGAGTTTTAAGGGCTAGAGGATAGCACAATAAACCTCAAAATATACATATTGATGGGACCCATCAATGCTCACAAAGATTAAGTTCATGGTATTTCAAACATGGAAGAATATTTTTTCCAACAAGGATTTCTTTTCCTCTTTCACTTATGTGACTCAACCCATATGCCATAAATCCATTGAGTCTCCTTCTTTTGCAACAACAACCACATTTGATATTTATATGTTTTCCCTAAATGTATACAAGGTTCCTACCTTGAGTCCTTTAGCCATGAACAATGCTCCTTTAATAAATTTCCATGTCCATTCGCTAGACATTGTATGATATCCTTCATCATCTAACTTCTTAGTGGAAATCAAATTCATTCCAAGCTCTGGAACATGCCTAACTTATTTCAACAATAAACTGGTACCATGTTTTGTCTTTACTATGACATCTCCAACTCCTTTAATATCACAAAGAGTTTTATGACTTCATTGAACCTTACCCAAATTACAAGATTTATAAGAAATAAAAATTTTCTTGCTCGAAATAACATGACAGGAACCTGTGGGATCTAAAATTCAATCATTATCATGATTAGAAGCAGAAAGACATGCATCTCCACAAGAAATAATGATTAATACCTCACCTTCTAATGCAATAGTAGAGGTTTCTTTGTTGTTGGTGCTAGTAGTTGAGCTTCTCCTCTCTATTTTCCGAAACTTATTTGCATTACAACTCCTCGTCCATTAAATTACTACTGACATTATCAAACTTCAGGGTACTTGTAGGCATTGAAGTGTTGATAGCTACAATTAAATTCTCCCAACTATCTGGCATAGAGCACATGAGCAAGATGGCTCTAATCTCATCATCTAGAGTGATTTTGACATATGCAATTTGATTGGTAATTACACTAATTCATTTCAATGCTTTGTAATTGAAGTGCCCTATTTCATCTTGAGATTATATAATTTCTTCAACAAGAACACTTTGTTTGATGTCGTGTTCTTCTCATATAGGTCATGCAACTTTTTTCATAAACCTTCTATTATCTTCTGCTCAGCCACATTGAAGTACACATTCTTTGTAGGTACTGTCAAATTGTAGCATTGGCTCTCCTGTTGAGCTTCTTCCAATCTTCATTTTCCATCACTGATGGCTTCTTTGCTACTCCCTCAATCGGCAAGCATTGATGCTTCAATGTCAATATATCCTCCATCTGATATTTCCTCGGGGTGAAATTAGCCCCATCAAGCTTCTCCATATCACTCATTACAATCTCCACATTGCCCAAAAGACCTAGAAACAAAAAAACCAACTTTGATACTAGTTGCTAAGAAAAGACAACACAAAATATAATATTTTTGATAAACAAAATAAAATAAAGAATGATTGAAAACCACAACACCAAAAATTTACGTGGAAAATTCAGCAAATGTACATGGGAAAATATCATCAACTCTTTTATTACTAACAATAATAATTACAAGCCCCTTAACTAGAGAACTCAACTCTCAATTGGTTAATGCTAAATACCTAATGAACTCAATCTTATTTATAGAAGAATTTTCCATTATATTTGAGGAGAAACCTTCCTTATAATTGAGAAAAAGTTTCCATTACAAATCTTATTTATAGAAGAATTCTCCAATATATTTGAGGAGAAACCTTCCTTATAATTGAGAAAAAAATTTCATTACAATCTAGAAGTTGGAAAAAAAAATCATTCCAATTTAGAAATCTTTGTTACATTCAAAAAAATATTGGAAAGAAAATCAAATTAAAAATATTTTCTCTCACTTAACGATATTTATATTTTCTCTCACTTAACGATATTGAACTCACTTAAATAAACCTATAATTAAACTCACACTTAAAAATCTTACACTCACACTTAAATATTTCCATTCATTATTAAATATATTTAGACTCACCCTTACGAAATATAGTTGGAATTTGCATCCTACAAAATTAAATCTACTAAATTAAAACCTAAACGATACCATCCATATAGTATGTAAATGAATCTGATGATCATGCGATTGCGATTTAGGGTAACAATATTAATATTTTTAAACAATAATCTCACCGTCGAGGGTGAGAGTATTGATATTTTTAGACAAGGGACTCGCTGTCAAGTCCAGTGAAGGGTAAGAGTAGTGATCTTTTTAGACAATAAACTCGCCCTCGAGTTTATGTTTACATGCAGTATAATAGATAACATGGTTCAATTAGACTAACTGATATCGTAAGGTGCAAGTCTCCTATGCCAATATAAATTTTGAAAATGTTTTTTCAATTAAAACATCTGATTATATATTCTCTACATTCATTACGGATTTTTTTTATGGTTGCAGTTCGTTCTCTACATGTTCAAGAATTAGACTATCCGCAGCCATTGAAGCACCAGTCTTCAAGGAACTAGGTAATTGATTGCGAACAGGCCGTTGCAGAATCTGTTTGTGGGTAACTAGGTATCAAGGTCTCTTTCTTACCTTCACGGAGATAATTATTATTTCCGGCATCTACGTTAGAATCCCAAAAATGAAGAACGCAAGAAGAAAGGGATATGATTCAAACTGGTGCTCTAACGTAGGTGCTGGAAATGATAATTACCTTGAAATGTTTGCCAGAGCTAACATTCCTCCTAAATATGAAAGAGACTTTGATAACCACATGCGATTCTGCAACGCCCTGTTGGAAATCTACTACCTACTTCGTTCAAGAAAATGCCTTTACTTGAATCCTGATTTCTAAATCCTTTTATATCTGGTTATTCCCCAGTCATTGGTACCGCGAAGATAGCTCCTCCAGGTTTCTCAACTGACGAGTGGCATACCAGAGGTGGTAGTGGAAGACCTACGCCTACGCGCATTGCCTGTTTACTCTCTTGGGCCTCTTCTTCACTATCAGATGTGACGCTAATAGTGACCACATTAGATGAGCTTTTCCTATTTTTAGCTGCCGGAATGACCAAAAGGGCTTAGAGCTCGGCGGTATAAGAAATTCGGAAGATATTTTCATTTTTCTTGTGGAAGGTGAAGGAGATAATTTTTTTTAAATTCCAATTTTTATTATTTGGTTGTTTTGGGTAGGCTTATTCTTTGAGTTTAATAAATAGTAAGGTTATTAATTGAGCTGAGAGGTTTATTTTATAGTTGATTATGATATGTAACTTTTTTTTGTTAGTTGTCAATTTTTTTACTTATATTAACCAAAATAAAATCATAAAAATATTTACACATAAAATAATTACCTACTTCTTAATTCATATTAAATTTGTATTTAAAATAAATCTATATTAATATATAATAACACGAAACCTCAGATACATGCCTTACTCCAAGGTGAAAACGCAGCGAAGGTACGTTTCCATTGGCAGCAACGACTACGTTTGGAGTTAGATCAATTAGTTCTGCATGCAAATTCAGCTACTGACAATGATTTTTTAACGGAATCTACGATTAACAATGTATATACTAAATGATTGTGTCAATATATTGTCATTTATAAATTTGGTATGGCCCTTTTCTCCTTTAGAAATAACCATAGTCTTCTGCATAACGACCAAACCTCCTCAAACTAACTATGGGTAATGATGGAAAATTTAATTTAAGTGTGTATGGGCAATAACGCAAAATTAATTTATGGCGACCTTCTGCGGTGACAGGAAAAACGATTGTTATTCCTGGGTTGTTTGAATAATGACATATTTTATATTAATCTGTTAACATGCATAGCCCAAAGGGACTTCAGAATCTTGGGACTTTCCACACAATTAGATTAGTGTATTGTTACTTTATCTTTTTATTTAATTATTTTTATGTTGTATTTTTGGTTAACTGATCTTGTCAACAAACCTAATCCAAATGGACTTTAGAATCTGGGGAGTTTCCACCGTGAATAGATACACAATTAGATTAGTATAAGTTTACTCTCAATTATTGTTAGGTTGTGTTTAGGTTCTTTGGTTGATTTATATCTTCAACCATCATAACCCAAATGGACTTAAGAATTTTGGGACTTTCGACCCTGAACAGGCACACAATTACATAAGTATATGTTTACTTTATTTTTTTATTCAATTATTTTTATGTTGACATTATATCCCCATTTTTCTATGTTCTTGTCATTTTCTTTTTTTAATGTTTACTTAGACATTATATGTTTTTAGAGGAAATTATTGAAGTTAAATAATATTTTTTTAGATTTTTATAAACTTTATATTTAATTATAAATAACTGTTTTTTTTTTTTTGTTTTGTTCATGTGGGATTTAAATCTCAATCTTATAATTTATCTAATAATTCATAACATAATTATACCAATTTTAGCTACTTGTCACTACCAAATTACTATTAATTTTCTAGTTTTTATTTTTAAATTTTATATTCATAAAATTAAAATTTAAAAAAAAAATTATAATATATAATATATTATATAATGAGTAATATATATATATATCAAGCGAGGATGGAGATATCATAGAGTGTTAGTGTTTTTCTTTTCTGCAAAGTCTTATTAAGGGACGCCACCGATCTCAAGTTGGACTTCGGCAAAAAAGGAGAGCTTTGGAACAGGTCATAAGTGATCTGTGTTCACTATAGCAATGAGCATGATTATTATTTGGCTCTGCATGATGAGATCAACTTGCTCTTTAGTAGATATGTGCTTTAGGCTTTCAAAGAAAAACAATTTTATCACGTTGTTGAAAACTTCAATGGATGGGGTCAAGGTGCATTGGGATTCAAGGCCCAAAGTTAAATAAGTAAACACAAAATTCGTGTTGACAACAGAGGATATGCTTTTACAGAGTGGTCGTGGTGGGCTCATAGTTCAGGGATGTTTCCAAAATATTCTCTTTGATTAGACCTGGCCACATATGTACACTCTGCCTTGTTGGGAGCTCGTATCACGAATGTTTTAATAATGGCTAGTATATAAGGGATATTTGTTTCTGCAAGGAGATCTAGCTTGATATTCTAGTTCAAAGTTGATCAAAAGAAATATAGAGATAGCTTACCGAGATCTCATACATTCATTACTTCACTAGGTTTGGAGCCACCGAAAGAGAAACCCCATGCACTCGATCTAAGGTTCGTAATATTGAAGATTGGGGATTTTCCGATTTTTTATAAAAAGCACCAATGGGAAGACTTCTATCTGCTCGATATGGGGTTTGAATCTAGTGGATTTAAACTTGAAGCATAGCATTCATATCAAACTGGGGATACCTGTAATATTACAAGTTTAATATTTTACGGGAAATTACATCAAGATGCTTTTCAACTGAAATATTATGCCATTGCAAGAAAATCCAACATAATATTAAATATGAGGTTGTGGCATGGAGCTTCAAGTTTCATAAACCCTAACTTACCAGTATCTTTCAAGGATGAAGTGAAAGGGAAGGTTGTTGCTTCTATTGATCAGATCCAAAATATGTCAAGACCTTACATAGATAAACAAATAGAACAAGAACCATCCATGGAAGTTAAACACCCAAAGGTAAAATCATTTTTTGTTGATCTACAATCTAAAGCATTAATATGCAAGTTTAATGTACTTTGGTTGAGGTATGAAGATTTACATCAATGGGAGTTTATCTACTAGACACCCAATTGTAACATACTTGTATATTCAATGTCTTTCTTCATAGTTCATTTTGATATACGTAAACATTTGGAGAAATTTCTAAATGTCAGATCATGGTTTTGGGGTAGAGTTGGGCTCTTCATTACCCAATGGTTTCTCAATTTTGATGCCACATGCATGGTGGTCACAATAATATTAGTTTTGGTGAGATTACCGAATCTCCTCCTTCCTTTCTAGCATCATCAGACCCTAGAGGATATAGGAAATTCTCTCGGAAAATTTAAAAAGATGGACTTTGACAAAACAAAAAGGGGTATCTTCACATTTGTCAAAATTTGTGTAGAGATAGATGTCAACAAAGTTCTACGCGATTGTATCCAACTGAAACATGAGTTTTAATTTAAATTTTAGGACAGAAATCCCTCTAGATGCTAATTCTCCTACATGTCAAGTCAACCTTGCCCCAATGGACATGTCTATTTGTGCCCCCTCTAAACCATAAAAATAGAGGGAAGATGGAGCTCATATCAAGACACACATTAGATGATTTGTGGTCTGAAATATTGTAGGAAGGGACAACGAAGAAGAGGGAGGATCAAGTCTATTTGAGGAAGATTCTCTCTTGATATTTTTCTTGTGATTTTTTTTCCTAATTGAAGACTTGTTGTTGATCTCTTATTGATGAATCTTTTGGAAGAAAGGAAGATTTGTCTTGGCATCTAGAGGTGAGATTTTTTATGGTTATGGGTCTTTGATATCTCATTTGATTCGATGCTTTTAAGAAGAGATTTTCTCAGTTTTCACCCTTTGAGGGGTTTTGCCCTGACTTGGAGCATATATCTTGTGTTTTATTGTCTTATGTGATCTTCATTTTTTATGGTAATTTCTTGATGAATAAAGAAAACATAATAACAATAATAATAATACTGACATACTCACAAGTAATTATCATGAATGGAAATCCAAGATAAAATTGAAAAACCTCCTGATTTCCAACATAGTATCAGAGCTAGGGTGACTTGAAGTTGGAGGACTAGAGATCACATTCAGATAAGCTCCTTGAAGGTTCTCTTTGTTGATGAATTAGGGAATATTTTGAGCATACTCCTGTAACTAGTTCTACTTTTTGTGGCTCTACTTCTTTGGATTCAATGGCACAATTTTATGAATTACGGCTCTCCATTGTTAGTGGTTCAAATTTAATACTGTAATAATATCAATACCCAGACAAATAGCTTTGGAAGTTTCACTTTTTCACATAGAATTTGTAATCTAGAGATGGCTCATTCTAAGGACTCATATATCTAATCATTATGTAATTTTTGCTTTGTAGCATCACAATGAATGACTTGCTATATCATATAACCTAAGGCACAAAGCTCAATGTATACACCATGGTGCAGAGGTACGTGCAAACATTTTTGGTACTCATGAATCATATAAAATTTGTTGTATTTGTGGCTCACAACGATGAGGATTGTAGAATAACATTGTTTAAACAATGATATCATTCATATATATATGACTCGCATATGTTTAACTCAATTGCGGCTCGCTCGCATAGATCATATATGAGTTACAATGACTCGCTAAAGTATGATCTACACATTGTGGTGGCTCAGTGACAAAGAATATAGATGCCATAACTTTTTGAATTCCTAAGGCTCACATCGCAATGCATTTTTCCATACATTACAAGTCAAAGACTCAAATCCATGACTCGTCAGTGGAGCTCACAAATGGATCATTATGACAATTCCTATTGAAACTTGTTATGTCACCAGTTGACTCATATAAGAAAGAGAAACGCTCACGATGGCAATATCTATAATAGTAGTTGTAAAATTAGCGCTATGAACTAAAGCCTACATAGATATATGTAACACACTTGTAAGAGATTTAGATTTATATGGGTTAGACATATAGTGAGTGCACATACTATTCTATACAGTGATCACACTATAAATTTATGGTGGTTCGATCTTAATCATACTCATGAAAATCTCAAGAATGGATATATTATAAATGACATATCGATGACTTATATACATGGTCAATGGGTTTGAGGCTTGTGAAGATAGTGATAGAGAACCCATGTAAGGAAGTCGATCTGAGTAGAAGATGGTGTGGAAATCTTACGTCAATGTCCACATCATGTGAAAAGTCGAGCACAGAATATCGCTCATTATAAAAACTATCATTAACGAGGATGACAACATTTAATCTCAGAGCAATAACTTTATATTTTACCAAATTGAATAATTTGTTGAAGCATGGATCCCTAACACCAATTGTCCTGTATATTGAAGGAATAAAGTGTATGACATACCTGGAGGTAAAATAACATAACAAAGGTACGTAATTGGTATACATGAGGTATGTCTGTTTAGGGTTTTGTAGTTAAGGTTTCTCGATTCCTTTATGATAGGTTTTGATAAAATTGTTAGGGTTTGTAGATATGTGTAGGGTTATTAAACTTTATTTAAATCAATTAACCATAGAAGTAAAGACAACCATAACCCTAACTTGTATTTCTGTCAAAGGAAACTCTAGCTTGTGACATCTAGGGTTTTCATATTTACATATTTGTCATTATGAATATAATCTAGGGTATATGGTAAACCCTAGTGAGGGTGGAATTGGATGAAATCAAGGATTTGACATCAAAGCCCTAGGGCTTATGTTTCCACTAAAAGTAAAATCCTAACAAGGGTTTGTAACTAAAACCATAGAGGTGCACCCTATGAGAAACCATAGAACCCTATATTGACAATATTGGCATCATGCTCCTATCTTTTTATATTTTTGCTTGGTTTTATTTGTTGGTAAAAATTGCAGGTACTTAAAGGAAGCAAGATAAGAATGATGAAAGAATAAATTAAAGCAATACTCATGCTTGTTGATTACTTGGAAATGATGAGCATGATGGAAGGAGGGAACTATAAGGACCATGAAGAAATTTATGCTAATAAGTTCATTAATGATTAAAAGAGTAAGCATGCATCATTGCATTTTATAAAAGAGTATTTATTGTTATGAAGCATTGCATGATAGATAGAAGCACGTGATACTAGAAAAATTAAAATATATTTATTTGATTTTCTTTGGGAAAATATCATATAGTTTATAGAGAATGAGAAAATTGGAACCATATTCCATATTATTGTTCATCCAAGCATTTTCTAACATCATGTTAGAGCAAGTCATTTTGAAAAGAGGGATCATAAAGCTCCTATAAGAATCATTATTTTGGAAGATTATTGGTAGTAGCATTATGACTAATATATATTCCATCTAGTATGGAAACAATACTCTTGAAGATTGAAGGAATGCAGATGGTCAAAGTTCCAGGTACAAGAAGAAAGTTCATTCAGAAGGGATGGAAAGATGATTGTATGAAAAGAAAAGGTATGCATATTGTAAGTAACTCTTCAAGAAAAGGTTCATATCTATAATAATATTTTAAAAAATGGATATAAAATGTGCTAATTAAGTTTTCCATATCGATGCATGATATGCTTTGGTCAAAACTCTCTCACAAGATTGCATGGCATAAAAATAACAATGTTGATCAACAACAAGTATACTCCTCGGAAAAAATAAAGAGAGTTAACAATGATAGCTTCAAGGAAGATATTACATCATGGTAATCAAGCTCGATCCATGGGCACTCTAATTAAAATGATTGCATGAAGAAATATTCATGTGGGGAGATGGATCATGTGAAAGGATGTTGATATTGAAGAACTCAAGTAAATTGATGCATTGATGAGAATGTTGTCATGATAAGTTGAGGAAAGTTCAAATGTACAAAATAAAGATATGGTTCTTCCAATTATGTAGTCAATATGTTCACATTATCATCTTGAGATTGAAAGGTAGCAGTGTGAGAATATAACCTGAAGTTCAAGTTCAACCAGAGATCAATTTCATGAGGAAGCTATGATTAGCTTGAATTTTGATAAGGCTCAATATAATTCCTTCATTGATGATGACAAGATTACAGTGATGTGCAATATTGATGGCCTAAACCTTGTCACAAGATTAAAGGAAGAAGATGGATCCATGATACCTTGCAAGGAAGAAATATTGATATAATGAGATGAAAAGGAAAGAGGGAGCCATGTAGCTATCTCCATGAAGAACTGGTAGTTGATACATTTATGAAGACAAGCTATAAAGTTTGTGGTTATGACTTCTCAAATTGAAAAAGGAAGTCAAGAATCTCCTCTAGATTTGAGTGGGAGTAAAGGAGTCTCCTTGGACAGGAGCAAGGATCTATTCCCTAATTAAGAGGAAATGGGGATATCCTTTTTAGTTGAGAGGGAGTAATAATAAAAACATGTGCATTCTCTTCTTCATGTGTCATGCACTTAACCAAGACTAACCATCTTAATTCAAATTGAAGGCCATGGAGAGAGAATGGTGGAGAATTGGGTAATCATTTTGGTTTCCTTGAGGATAGACAAAAAAGAAAAGGTACCGACACTCTTTGAGGATAGGATAGGTATCCAAGACAAGAGTGGTCGAAGAGGAACGATATTCTTTGAGGATTTAGGATTAAAAATGCAAGATAATAATAGTCCTAAAAGGACATACCTAGTGAACATTCAGATGGGGTATGTGCCTTAGAGGTAGTGTGGTATCTCAGGTAAAGCCTCCCAACGTAATGCTCTCGAATGAAGTTTATCTTGTCAAGTTAGACCTCAATGACAATGTTGGTCATAATGTTGACTCTTAAAATGGTTTACCAATTTTATTCTTCTTATGAGAATATGGAAAGATGTGCCCAACCTTGCAAAATAACACAATTCCTGCAGCTAGTCAAATACATGCATAAAATTATCATTATTGCAACAAAGTAAATTAACATGGAAAATATGAGTTGGATTTTATTGAAGTCTACTCTAACTTACAACACAATTCAAATTTCCAAACCAATGCTGCTAACTCCTAAGTTGCCAAGATTAAACATGCAGAAATATTGCAATCCAATAGTTAACAATTTCCAAGAAATCATAAACAAATATTTTTGAATTCCTACTATTGACCTTTCCAATCACTCTTCCCACAAGAGAGGTGATATGAAATCTTGCAATTACAAGTTTTTATGATATAACATCTACTAAAACAAGGAAAGAATTGTAATGCTTTGAACAAGAACAAGAAAGAAATACAAGAGAGGGACTAAATCCTATGGGTTGGGCCCAAACCAAGGGTTTCATCCCTCCAAAATTAACTTAGATATAGACCAATATTAAAATTCTCATTAACAAAAAATGATAGTCACATACATCATATGAAAGATAAAAATAACAATGTCAAGCATTAGGATCTCAGTAGCTACTCCTATCTACAACCAAAATTCGAATCCTAATGAGCCTTTCTGGTGGTTTATTTATACAAAAGTAATTTAGGAGAAACTCCCTTGAAAGGAGGAATGCTCCCCTCAAATATCTCAATAGTTGTGGAGTTGGTTCCCTTTGACAATGTCATGCAATTGGAGTTCCTCAACTTCTACTGAATTCGAGTTGTTGGTGAGGATTTTGTGATCTCAAGCGGAGTTAGGGAGTTAATGAGGTGGACAAGCCCCCTATATTCTCTCTAGGTGTCTCCATCGAGCCCCTGCATGGTAAATATCTCCAAAAATGCTTATGTTTCTTGCATATTAACTACATTAGACCATACAAGATGACAAACACCCTTTAGTATTCCTATTAAGCATATTATGGCTAAAAATGCAAATTATTGTGAGGAAAGGAAAGTTTTAAGGGATGGAGGACACAATAAACCTCAAAATATACCTATTGATGGGCCCCATCAATGCTCACAAAGATTAAGTTCATGGGATTTCAAACATAGAAGAATATTTTTTCCAACAAGGATATTTATTCCTCTTTCACTCATGTGATTCAACCCATATGCCATACATCCAGTGCGTCTCCTTCTTTTGCAACAACAACCACATTTGATATTTATGTGTTTTCCCTTAATGTATACAAGGTTTCTAAAATGAGTCCTTTAGCCATGAACAATGCTCCTTTAATAAATTTCGATGCCTGTTTGCCAGACATTGTATGGTATCCTTCATCATCTAACTTCTTAGTGGTAATCAAATTCATTCCAAGCTCTGGAACATGCCTAAGCTATTTCAGCAATAAACTGGAACCATGTTTTGTCTTTACTATGACATCTCCTACTCCTTTAATATCACACGAAGTTTTATTTCTTAATTGAACTTTACCCAAATGACGAGATTTATAAGAAATAAAATTTTCTTTTCTTGGAATAGCATGAGAGGAACTTGTGGAATCTAAAATTCAATCATTGTCATGCTTAGAAGCAAAAATACATGCATGTCCACAAGAAACAATGATTAATAGCTCATCTTCTAACGCAATAGTAGAGGTTTCTTTGTTGTTGGTGTTGGTCGTCATTTGCTCCTTTGCCACTTTTGCTCTTTTTTCCATATCCAACATTATTTTTGATGTGACCACATTTTCCACAATGATGGAAATTTATTTTTTCATTCTTTACTTTGATCTCCTCTATATTTTGTATGTCATCATCCATCACGTTCAATTTTCCTTCCATGGTCACATAAGACTAGGGCTTCTCCTCCCTATTTTTTTGAAACTTATTTGCATTACAGCTCCTCGTCCATTAAATTACTACTAACATTATCAAATTTCAAGGTACCTGTAGGCATTGAAGTGTTGATAGCTACTATCAAATTCTCCCAACTATCTTGCATAGAGCACATGAGCAAGATGGCTCTAATCTCATCATCTATAGTGATTTTGGCATATGAAAGTTGATTGGTAATTACATTAAATTCATTTTAGTGCTCTGCAATTGAAGTGCCCCATTTCATCTTGAGATTATATAATTTCTTCATCAAGAACACTTTGTTTGCTGCTGTGTTCTTCTCATACAAGTCATGCAACTTTTTCATGGACTTTCTAGCGTCTTCTGTTCAGCGACATTGAAGTACGCTGCACTGAAGTATGCATTCTTTGCTAGGTAATGTCAAATTGTAGCATTGACTCTCCTGTCGAGCTTCTTCCAATCTTCTTTTTCCATCATTGATGGTTTCTTTTCTACTCCCTCAATCGGCAAAGATTGATGCTTCAAGGTCAATATATCCTCCATATGATATTTCCTCGGGGTGAAATTAGCCCCATCAAGCTTCTCCATATCACTCATTACAATCTCCACATTGCTCAAAAGACCTAGAAACAAATAACCAAATTTGATACTAGTTGCTAAGAAAACACAACAAAAAATATAATATTTTTTATAAACAAAGTAAAATAAGGAATATTGAAACCACAACCCCAAAAATTTAGGTGGAAATTCAGCAAGAACATTGGACATGGAAAAATCATCAATTCTTTTTTTTACTAACAATAATATTACAAGGCCCTTAGATAGAGAACTCAATTGTTTATGTTAAATACTAATGAACTCAATTTTATTTATAGAAGAATACCAATTTATATTCAAAGTGAAAAATTTTCATTACAATCTAAAAATCTCTCTTACATTTAAAAAAAATATTTAAAAAAATAAAAAAAATAAAAATAAAAATATTTAATCCCTCATTCAACTATATTTGAACTGACACTTAAATATTTACATTCACTCTTACCTTTAATTAGACTCACACTTAAAATGCCCCGCTCACACTTAAATATTGCATTCATTATTAAATATATTTAGACCTCACACTTACGAAGTATGGTTGGAATTTGCATCCTACAAAATTAAATCTATTAAATTAAAACCTAAACGATACCATCCATATTGTATGTAAATGAATCTGATGATCTTGCGACTGAGATTTAGGGTAACAACATTAACATTTTTAAACAATAATCTCACCGTCGAGGGTGAGAGTATTGATATTTTTAGACAATGGACTCGCTGTCAAGTCAAGTGAAGGGTAAGAGTCCTGATATTTTTAGACAAGAAACTCGCCCTCAAGTTTATGTTTACATGCAGTATCATGGATAACATGGTGCAATTACACTAACTGATAACGTAAGGTGCAAGTCTCCTATGCCAATATAAATTTTGAAAATATTTTTTCAATTAAAACATCTGCTTATATATTCTCTACATTCATTACATATTTTTGATGGTTGCAGTGCGTTATCGCTTCAATCCATGGGACATGCTCAAGCATTAGATTATCCGCAGCCATTGAAGCACAAGGAACTAGGTAATAGATTGTGAACGGCCCGTTGCAGAATCTGTTTGTGGGTAACTAGGTATCAAGGTCTCTTTATTACCTTTTCCCGAGATAATTATTATTTCCGGGATCTACCTTAGAATCCCCACAAATAAAGAAGGCAAGAAGAAAGGGATATGATTCAAACTGGTGCTCTAAGGTAGGTGCTGGAAATGATAATTACCTTGAAATAGCTGCCAGAGCTAACATTCCTCGAAAATATGAAAGAGACTTTGATAACCACATGCGATTCTGCAACGTCCTGTTGGAAATCTACTATCTATTTCGTACAAGAAAATGCCTTTACTTGAATCTTGATTTCTAAATTCTTTTATAATATCTTGTTGTTAAACGATAAAAAATTTCAAATTCCAATTTACGGCCACCTTAAATGTGTACGGGCAATAACGCAAAATTAAGTTATGGCGACCCTGTGCAGTGACAGGAAAAACGATTGTAATTCCTGGGTTGTTTGAATATTGCAATATTCATGATATATTTATACACCACAGTTTAACTTTATATTAATCTGTCAACATGCATAACCCAGAATCTTGAGACTTTCCACAGTGAACAGGCACACAATTAGATTAGTATATTTTTACTTTATCCTTTTATTTAATTATTTTTATGTTGCTTTTAGGTTTTTTTGTTGACTTAGGTTTTTTTGTTGACTTTTGTTGACTTAGAATCTGGGACTTTCCGCCGTGACTAGATACACAATTAGATTAGTATAGGTTTACTTTTATCCTTTTATTCCATTATTGTTAGGTTTTTTTTAGGTTTTTTTGGTTAACTTATATCGTCAACCAGACTTTATTCTTTTTTATTCCATTATTATTATGTTTTCTATTTTTCTATGTTCTTGTGATGGGTTTATTTATTTTTTTAAATGTTTATCTAGATATTATATGTTTTTGGAGGAAATCATTGAAGTTAAAAAAATATTTTTTTTTTTTTTATTTTTATAAATTTATATGTATTATAAATTAATTTTTTTTTTTATTTTAAGTGAGATTTGAACTTTATTTCTCATAATTAATCTAATACTTCATAACACAATTTCATCAATTGACTACCATATAAACTACAAATTAACTAATTAAATTTCTAATTTTTATTTTTATATTTTTATAAAATTAAAAAAAAACACACATATATTATATAATCATAGGATAAACTTATAGCCTATTATTATTAATAGACATTATTTCTATTAATAAATTATTGTTAGCGCTTTAATAAGTGATAACGGATTTTTCTAGTATCCATAACTTATAGCTTTATTATTTATTTTAATAAACACTATTTTTATATTTAAATTATTCTTACCCACTAATTAAATATATATTACTATATTAGTACTTGTAACATCTATTTTTCACCATTTAGATTATTTAATAATTTATAACTAAATTAAATCTAATAAAAATTAAATTATTTATTTGTCTAACTAATCTCTAATGGCTAGTTTTCATTAGTTGGCCTTGGGCCATGATGCATCCTTGATATTTATACATGAAGATTGTATGATTTCTTCACCTTGTCTTCGGAATGAACCACATTAGTTGGTTCGAAACGTCAACCAAATCCTAATGATGTGATTAATCCAAAAGACATTTATCTAAAATATGGATCACAAAAGTCTCACATCTAACATATCATAGAATAATCAGGGCAGGATGGAGATATCATAGAGTGTTAGGATTTTTCTTGTCTACAGAGCCTTGTCAAGCACACCATCGATCTCAAGTTGCCCTTTGGTAACAAAGGAGAGCTTTGGAATAGGTCATAAGTGATATGTGTTCACTATGGCGATGGGCATGATTATTATTTGGCTCTGCATGATGAGATCAACTTTCTCTTTAGTAGATATGTGCTTTAGGCTTTCGAAGGAAAACAATTTTATCTCAAAACTTCGATGGATGGAGTCAAGATGCGTTGGGATTCAAGACCCAAAGTTTCATAAATAAACACAAAATTCTTGTTGACAACAAAGGATATGTTTTTACAGAGTGGTCGTGATGGGCTCATAGTTCAGGGATGTTGCCAAAATCTTTTTTTATTATCAAATCTAACCACATATGTACACTTTGCCTTGTTGGGAGCTCATATCACGGATTTTCTAATAATGGATAGTGTATAAGGGAGATTTGTTTTTGCAAGGACATCTAGCTCGATCTCCTAGTTCAAAGTTGATCAAAAGAAATATAGAGATCACTTGCAAAAATATCATACATTCATTACTTCATGAGGTTCGGAGCTGCTAAAAGAGAAACCCCCTGCACTCAATCTAGGGTTTGTAATATTGAAGATTGGGGATTTTCCCTTCTTTAGGATATTATTTTGTCTCTCTTTGCCAGATCTAATTGAGAAACATGTTGAGATGGGAAAATCCATTTCTCATAAAAAAACATCAATGGGAAGACTTCTATCTACTTGATCTGGGGTTTGAATCTAGTGGATTTAAACTTGAAGCAGAGCATTCATATCAATCTAGGCATACTTGTAATCTTACGAAGTTTAATAATTAAGGGGAAATTACAACAAGATGTTTTTCAACTAAAATATTATGCCAATGCAAGGAACTCCACCATAATATTATATATGAGGTTGCGACGTGGAGCTTTAGGTTTTAGAAACAAGCCAGTATATTTCAAAGGTGTAGTGAAAGGGAAGGTTGTTGCTTTTGTTGATCATATTCAAAATATGTCAAGACCTTACATAGCCAAACAAATAGAACAAGCACCATCCATGGAAGTTAAACACCCAAACGTAAAATCATTTTTTTCTGATCTACAATCTAAAGCATTAATATGTAGTTTTAATGGATTTTGGCCGAGGTCTGAAGATTTACATCAATGGATGTTTATTTCTTGGACACCCAATTGTAACATACTTTTATGTTCAATGTGTTTCTTCATAGTCCATTTTGATATACATAAACATTTGGAGTAATTTATAAATGATGGGTCATGGTTTTGGGGTAGAGTTGGGCTCTTCATTACCACAGGATTTCTCGATTTAGATGCCACATGCATGGTGGTCACAATAATACTTGTTTTGGTGAGATTACCAAATCCCCCCCTTCCTTTTTGGCATCATCAGACCCTAGAGGATATAGGAAATACTCTGGGAAAAATTAAAAAGATGGACTTTAACATAACAGAAAAGGGTATCTTCAAATTTTCCAAAATTTGTGTAGAGATAAACGTCAACAAATTTCTACGTGATTGTATCAAACTGAAACATGAAAATTTTAAATGGACCCAGATATTAGACTATGATAACACAATATTTAAATGTTGAATTTGCTTTCAAATAGGACACTTTCAGAACACAAGCCCATAGGTAAAAAATATCTCAAAAAAGAAAAAGAGAAAGGCCCATAAAGTAAAGGGGTGAAGGGTGTCTAATCCACACCTTTTTGAAGAAGAAGAAGAGGCCATGGAAAATAATCCAAAAATGGATGCATAGGCCTAACAAGGTATTCAAGTAGTCAAAGGTGTTGTGGATAAGTTAAGAACCATGACACATATCTAGTAACACAATAAATTAGTAGATATAAAATCATCCGAGCAGCAAAAAGAGGAAACACCCAATGAAAGGGGCACGAGGGTGTTGGAGAGTGTAACTAGTTTCAGTCTTCATAATTTGTACCATTATGTATTTTAGGTAAAAATAAAATGAATGAAAAAAGAAAATTTATTATTATTTCCTAGATAAGCATGTTCTTTTTGAGCTAAAGTCTTATTTTGGACCTATTATAAAAGAAAAATAAAAAGAAATTAAATTTAAATTTAAATTTTGGTACATAAACCCCTGTCGATGCTAATTGGGCCTACATGTCAAGTTAGCCTTGCCCCAATGGATATGTCTACTTGTGCCCCCTCTAAATCATATAAATAGAGGGAATATTAAGCTCTTTTCATGAAACACATTAGACGATTTGTGGTCTGAAATATTGTAGGAAAGGGACAATGAAGAGGAAAGACGGAATCTATTTGAGGAAGATTCTCTTGATATTTTTCTTGTAAAAATTCTACACAATTGTTGTTGATCTCTTATTGATGAATCTTTCGAAAGAAAGGAAGATCTGTCTTGGTATCTAGACGTGAGAATTTTTGTAGTTATGGGTCTTGGATATCTCACTTGATTTGATTCTATTAAGAAGATATTTTTTGAGTTTTCCCTCTTGAAGGGGTTTTGCCAAGGCTTGGAGCATATATCTTGTGTTTTATTGTCTTGTGATCTTCGTCTTTTATGCTACCTTCTTGATGAAGAAAGAAAACATAATAATAATAATAATAATACTGACATACTCACAAGTAATTATCATGAATGGAAATCCAAGATAAAATTGAAAAACCTCCATATTTCCAACATGGTATCAGAGCTAGAGTGACTTGAAAATGGAGACCTAGAGATCACATTCAAATAAGCTCCTTGAAGGTTCTCTCTGTTGATGAATTAGAGGAAATTTTGAGCATACTTCTCTAACTAGTTCTACAATTCATGGCTCTGCTTCTTTGGATTCAATGGCACAATTTTTTGAATTACGACTCTCCATTATTATTGGTCCAAATGTCATACTGTAATAATATCAATACCAAAACAAATATCTTTGGAAGTGTCGCTTTTGCATGTAGAATTTGTAATCTAGAGATGGTTCATTCTAAGGACTCATATATATAATTATTATTCAGTTTGTTGTTTTTGCGCAAAGAGGCGCATTCTACAACCCATTATGGGGTAGATGTGTAAGTGTGTCTGTCCACTGAAATTTCACTAATGTCAGCCAAAATTAAAAACTAAAAAAAATCTAAATAATGTCGTTTTAAAAAATAACTTACATAACCATATAAATAAACAAGTAAAAATCAATCTAATTATTATTATGTATAAACACGATATACATAAAAAAAAAGATATGGTAAATAAAAATATATATAAATAACCAAAGATATGATAAATAAATAAAACCTCTTTTTTTATAAAGGTATGGTAAATAAATATAAATATAAATAAACTAGATGTATAGTAAATAAATAAAACATATTTTTATATTTACTCCATAAACCTCTTTATAGTTACAAAAACTCAAAAAAGAGGTTTTATTTAGATGAAGACAATGGACCAAATACCATGGGACAATTATTATTTATACCATGGGCCAAATACCATAGGATAAATTATTATTAATACCATGAGCCAAATACCATATTTATAAAAGAGGTATGGTAAATAAATAAATATAAAAGAGGTATAAAAAAGTATGGTAAATAAATAAAAATATATCAAATAGGATTAAAAATCAACATCTAGTTATATACCAAGCCTATGGGCCAAATATCAAGGAACAAATTATTATTAATACCATGAAAAACAAACATTATTAACCCTAATATTAAAATTGTTATTATTATTAATCTAGTATTCATATTAATATTATTAAATTTAATAACTTTGGAATCCAATCCTCACAATATTAAATTTGTTATATTATAATATATATTAATATATCATGATATATATTAACTCCAATTATATATGGGAGGAAAGAACAAAGACATAAAGTGATAGAAGTGGATAAATAGGGGGAGTGACAAGGGAGAGATGGAGATAAACTGAAGGAAAGGGGAGAGGAGGAATGAAGAGAGAGAGAAGGAGAGGAGTGAGAGAGGTACAAAAGGGTAAGAGAGGGAGAGGGAGACATAAAGATGGAGGTGGGAGAGAGAGAAGGAGATAGGAAAGGAGATAATGAGAGAATTGGATGGTAGAGAGAGAG
This sequence comes from Pinus taeda, assembly GCA_000404065.3. Classification (NCBI taxonomy): domain Eukaryota; kingdom Viridiplantae; phylum Streptophyta; class Pinopsida; order Pinales; family Pinaceae; genus Pinus; species Pinus taeda. The sequence continues at coordinate 107,527 of APFE031083673.1, forward strand.
AGAGAGCGAGAGAGAGAGAGAGAGAGAGAGAGAGAGAGAGAGA
>APFE031083673.1:135161-148719 GCA_000404065.3 Pinus taeda
AAGTCTTTAACCTTTTCCTCTCTCCTCAAGGCTTTTCATGCATATTGTACCTAAAATGCATACACGTTCTTGGCTAGCACACCAATCTGTTTCATTTGTCCCACCACCATGAAATTTTCTAAAGAAAGAGCTAATTTTAAATCTACGATATCGCCCTCATCTGAATTCTAATTCGGCCATTTTTTTTAATTTGGGTATTTTTCGCAAGGAATACAGATCTATGATTTGTTTCTGAAAATTTTGCACAAAAAAATTCAGATCTTCTCTGCAAAATCGCAGCTCAAAAAAAACTGGCTTCGATACCATGTAGAATATTTCTACAAATCTAGCTCTGATACCACGTAGAATTTCCTACAAATCTAGCTCTGATACCATGTAGAATTTCCTTCAAATCTAGCTCTGATACCATGTAGAAAATCATGTATATTCACAAGCTCGTGCAATTTACTAAAGCAAGAGACAAGAATCTACTTCTACTTTCAACCAGCGGAAACCAATAGATTGATGAAAATAATATGAACAAGAAGAAGATAAATCAATGGCACATAAGACAATAAGTCTCTGGGGAAAGCCTCAGCTGAAAACTCCCACTATCTGTATTGCATTAAATCAGAAATTCAAGATGATAATACAATGCTTGTTCTCACAAGAACGATCCCAACGCTTAGTATGATCAATCTCCCTGTTCACAAGCAAGCTCAAGCCAATCTCTAGCCTCCTCTGATTCTCTTCAATCCCCTATTTCCTTGCACCCTTGGTCAAAGAATTTGGATGAATACAATATGATTTTCTCAACCTTGAGCTTAACCTGCATAAGTATCTCCTATCCTCCGCCTGATGACTTCCTTTGGCCAATACTTATCCAAATTTCCAAGCCTTCAAGCTTCTAATTCTTTGCACAATTTCTTAGAGAATTAACCCATATTTAAAGGGAAATTCCTCATCCATAATTGCACAATCCAAAACTAGGTCATTCTTTGATTGCATGCATGATATTTACAACTCAGTAAATCATACAATTGATAGTACATTGTCCTTGCACTCTAGTCTCAACTGGGTCTTTCTCGAAATCGACATGCATGAGTTTCTGATGAGGGAATCTTCAATTAACTAGAGTGAAACTTGTGGATGCACTAGTGCACCAACTGGCTGTTAACTCTCTATTAGTTCCACAAACAGTTTGGAACTAATTTAACTGAACATAACTTAGTAAATGAGTTATCTAATTACAACTCATAATTAAACTCACCCTGAACCCCTAAAACTTAGGGATAACATATACATGACTTCCAAAAGACTTCCAACTTGAAATTCTGAAGTTAACTAAGTCAACTTAACTTAGTTAACTAATTCAAGTTAACTTAGTTAACTATTACAAGTTGCTATGAGAAAATAATTACAATTTTAATTCAAGGAAATATTAAATTGGAATTTTTGGATTCTATTTTTAACATTCCTTGTTGTTATTTTCAACACGACTATGAACCTATAGTCGCTCCAATAGGTTGTTGCGCGAGAGACTTTGGGTCAAATGCAAAGAAAAAAGAGTCTTGAGTCTGGAAAATTTCAACCAGACTCAAGTACTAAGGGTCAGTGACCTAGAGGGGTAAAATAGGTTGATAACAATGATACCCCTATGCTCAGACCTATTGCTATGACCTATAGAATGCATATTTGTGAGATGTTTAATGAAATTCCTGTCATGGCTAGTAGGGGTCCAGCCAAGTCTCTTTTCAAGTATTTTCATTGGTATCATTGTTTCGATGTTACTTTTCATTTATGGAAGTTTCATGAAGTTCTCGGAAATGGCCTAAGAGTTGGCCCTTAAAAGGTGGCACAAAATTCAGGGTTGTTGGCTTTGAACTAAATGTAAAATTCCCCAGTCACTTGCATGCCCTTGTTGTGGGAGATATTGGAGGGTCCCAATCACATGCATGCCAATGTCATGGGAGCAGCTAAGGCCCTAGGTCATATAATGATAAGTTTCCTCGAGGGTTGGTCACCTGGAAAGGTTGGTTGGCCCCTAGAGGTTATGTACCTGTGTAGAAGTTTAGATTGATTATGTTGTGCTAGTTCCACTTTCTTAACTGTACATGGGGAGTTGAATCAGATCATAGTAGCCTCTTGTCACATGTTTTCCCCAGTGGATCGGCTAACTTGGGTAAATGTGGGAGGAGGGAGGTTACAAAAGTATAAAGCTCCCTAGTGATAGTTAGATCCTTGAGTCATTGCTAGATGTATTTATTAATTCTATTCAACTTCTATGCATGTAAATTTTACAAAAGGGCAATCCATGTTAGATACAAATTTTGGTATTTTCAACCACATTATTCCAACATTTTATATCCTCGGTTTTGAACCAAAATTCTTCCCTTTTATCAATTTTGTGGGATAATAGTTTGAAAATGTTAAAATAAATGTAATTATATTTCATACGAAAAATCTCTCTTTTTAATATATAAATATTTATTAGAAGCATTTATTCATGTACTAATTTGCAAAACAACAATCTATAAGAATTCTTGTAATTACAGAAAATCAGCAAAAGTATAATTCTTGTAATTCTTCCAATCATTATGGGGTTCCATGTCAAGCAATATGATTCTAATAATTGGAATGCATTCAAAATGTTCATCTAATGGATAAATACCTATCTAGCTTCCTTTTAAATGGTAACAACCCTCAAGTCAATGATTGGTCATGATGTAGCAAAACTGCATCTTTACATAAATCGCAGAAATTAAATTAATTAAACCCTTGTTTAATTAACTATCAAACCCCGATCTCTTGCATGGACTGCAAATTAAGCTATCCTGCTAAAATAACAGAACTATTTAAATTTCCTGATATATGGTAAACCTTTACTTTTACCCACGAAATCGAAAGGAAGTAAAATGCTAGTTCATAACTTTCTCAGGTCCAAATTCTAAATTAACCACCACACATCTTCTGGAGCGATATCCATTGGATCTCATCCATACACAATCAATGGTTACAATTAATCTGGAACTCAATGGATTAAACCACAGTTCATAACATATCGCATCTGAAATCTGGATTAAACTCCATGAATTTTTCGACATGATTACCATCTGATCTGATCTTTTCAAGCGACGATCACAATTAACTCAGTTATTAACCCAGTTTTATAAATGATCGCATTCATTTTTGGAATTAATCTCTGCGCTTATTGGGACGCGATGACCATAGACCTGTTGGATATGTCAGATTGGACGATTCAGATCTTCTTTTGGTTTCGTCGTGAATTCGTTAGGTTTCCTTGTTCTGCCAAGTTTATTTAGTCTTTGTCCGCTAAGTTTAGTCTATCTCTAAACTATATTTCTGTGACCTTGAAACATATATAGACTATTAACAATTCACTGTAATTAATAGAGGATTCAGCCTACGAATAAAGACTCAATGCAATCAAATCACATAATAAAGATCATGCAGAAATAATTTTAAACACAAACTCCTTCAATCATAACAGTATTTATATAAATATACAGAACACCTCATGCTCTGATTTATTCTCACTACCACTTAGCTCTCCCTAACACTCTGGAACATTGTAACCTTTGTCTTCCACACTCTCCTCGCACGCTTACATTTATAGCATAATTACATAATTATGGATTATACTAAATATATGATATTTTCGATAATTCACTCAACTAATTCTGATTCAAGGATCTCATAATCCCTAAGATCTCTACGAGATTACCCATATCATTTATCCTTGATATTCTCACATAGTTGATAATATTTCATAACCGAAAACCTCACACATACATTTCTCACTCAATCTATACAAAATTCCTAAAAATAATTAAAAACAGCACCCCCTAAATCAACCAAATGAACAATAATATTCTGAGCAGGATGCCCCTGCATCAGACTCCTGATGTAGAAAAAATCATAAATTTCTGTCTATGAGGTTTATCACTTTTCTGTAGTAATGTAACAGCTACAAGTTTGAATGACTTGCTACCTCCAGGATTCCAAACTCTATTTTGTTGATGGTCCTTCAAAGTATAAACTCCATTCTATAATTTTGCACAAAATTCCGGGAATAGTATTTTCAGAACACTGTTGGATGTAACTCTCGATTTTCCATACCACCCCGTCTTTATTTATGGAAATACAAACTTGTGAGCTACATGTGGAAACTTGAAAATCGATTTTCCTGGTTTCCAAATTTCGAATGAGTCTCGAACTAGTTCACCGTCTGCACCTATAGCTTTGCCAAGTAACTCTATCGTGTTGAGATTAATAAGAACTAAATCTAAAATTTCACCATCATCATCACTCAAACTGTCAACCTGATCCAGGTGGATGTTGGTGGCCACCCTCCAAGTCCACTTGGACCCCCACTATTGTTTTCTTAAGCTTTTCAGTTTCCTTAATTGTAGCACAGTTTACTATTTTTAGCAGTTTTCCGAGTCCTAAACTTTCGGAGCTGTCTTGAGGCCCTAAACGACGTTTTTTTGGGAAAAATGGGAGAAACATGGGTCCATGGATTGATGTTTCTCTTCCCAAAGTTATAGTTTTTGGATATATATTTCTAACCAAATATTGTGCACGTCAAACGAAGATCGTATGCCAAAGTTACAACCTGGGAAGTTGATGTACCAATTTACCCAAACGGGGCCCACAGTTTGGTGTTTCATCTTCTAGGGTTAGGTTTTTGTATGTTTAGGGTTTTCCATTGTTTTTCAACAATAGATAGGCCTTTGAACCTCATTGTAACACAATTCAGAGGCATGTAGCCGCCACATCTCTTCTCAGAGATAAGCTACCATCACCCTAGCTAGTTTACTTCCATTTTTGTTTGTAAGCATATTTCAGTATTTTACAGTAATGAAATGAAGTATTATTTCACATTGCATATCTATTTTTATGGTTATCTCTATAATTTGTTGTGTTCCTGTTTAAATCCGGATCACAACCAAATTCTATATATTTGTAAAGCAATTTTTTCCACCATGATCTAGGAGTAATTACTCTTTGTTAATCACATCAGCAAAGTTGATGTTCTCTATGGTGGCCTTTCCTCCTTTTGTTACAGTTTCTCTGGTTTCAACTTCTTTGGCTTCTATCTCTTTAGCTATTGTTTCCTTCTCCAATTGAGCTACAAAATCAACTTCATGGAATGAAGAACAATCATCCAAATTTCTTTCAGGTTCACAAAAGACTTCTTGATCATAACAATGGTCATTAGTTGTCTCTATAGCAACAAATTCCTTATTTAGTACCATACCTGCATTCACAGACAAACTATCAGTTTTAAAAATACTAGACCTTTCGGTCTCTTTTGATGCTTCAAACACCAAATTCCCACCATGGAATTTCTGTGTTTCAACAAATCCTCTTTGATGTGACTCAATTCCTATGAATCTCTCCTTCTCCAACAAAGAAATATGTATTTTGTCAATTTTGTTCATCAAGATAGCATTCCATTTCTGTTGCAAGATGCCACTTGACCCGTTTCCTTATTCTCCATCCATGTCTTCGTTCTTCATTCTCTTTCTCTTGAAACCATTCTTGTAGTATATTCAACTCTTCTCTCATCTTTGCAATACTTATCCTATTCTCTTTATCACTCATCTAACATTTACTTGAACCTTTCCTAAGTTTCTCCATGTTCATTTTCACTAATTCTTCAAACTCAAATCAATAAAAGAAAATATTTACCTCAATCAAATTCTAAAACTGACTCCTCTTCTTTTCCCTTTGCTTCCGTTGCGCCTATGATTTTCCTCGTCATGTGCTTTCTTGATCTCTTGTAACAACATTCATGAACTGCAACAAAACCTCTACAGTAACAAGTCTTCCTTGCTACATGATACCTCACTAAGCTTCTCTCCTCTAAGCTTAATCTTTTGGCATCTCTCTAGTTCTCTCCTCTGGAAACATATGAGCACTCCTTGCTCTAGGCCGCTGCAAATCTTCTCACCTTTCTATGTTCTTACTTTGCACAAAATTATAAAGACTAACACTCATAAATAATCATACTTCGCGTAAAATCTTCTTTTGCTTTGATACCACTTTGATGCAGTGAAAACCACAACTTACTTAAATACGGAAATTAAATTAATTAAATCCCTGTTTAATTAACTATCAAACCTCGATCTCTTGCAATGAACTCCAAATTAATCTATTCTGCTAAAATAGCATAACCATTTAAATTTCACGATATATGGAAAACCTTTACTTTTACCCATGGAACTGATAGAAAGTAAAATGCCAGTTCATCACTTTCTCGGGTCTGAATTCTAAATTAACGAGCACACATCTTCCAGAGTGATATCCATCGGACCTCATCCATTCACAACGAATGGTTACGATTGATCCAGAACTCAATGGATTAAACCACAATTCATAACATATCGTGTCCGAAATCTGGATTAAACTTCGTGCATTTTTCGACGTGATTACCGTCTGATCTGAGTTTTTCAAGCGGATGGTCACGATTAACTGAGTTATTAACCCAGTTTTATAAATGATCGCATCATTTTTTTTAATTAACCTCTACGCTTATTGGCACATGATGACCGTAGATCTATTGGATCTATCAGATTGGACGATTCAGATCTTCTTTTGGTTTCCTTGCGAATTTGTCAGGTTTCCTTATTCCACCAAGTTTATTTAATCTTTTTCTACTAAGTTTAGTCTATCTCTAAACTATATTTCTGTGACCTTGAAACATATATAGACTATTAATGGTTCACTATAATTAACAGAGGGTTCAACCTACGTTTGAACACTCAATGCAATCAAATCACATAATAAAGATCATGCAGAAATAAGTTTAAACTTTACATAAATATATAGAACACCTCGTGCTCTGATTTATTCTCACTACCACTTAGCTCTCCCTAAGACTCTGGAACACTGTAAGCTCTATCTTCCACACTCTTCTCGTAGGCTTACATTTATATCATAATTACATAATTATGGATTATACTAAATCCATGATATTTTCCATAATTCACTCAACTCTTTCCTATTTGAGGATCTCGTAATCCATAAGTATGAGATTACCCATATCAATTATCCCTGATATTCTCACATAGTTGAGAACATTTCACAACTGAAAATCTCACACATTGATTTCTCACTCAATCTATACAAAATTCCTAAATCAATCAAATGAACAATAATATTTTGAGCAGGATGCTCCTGCATCAGTCATCACATGACATCTACTCAACAATTCTTGTAGTTAGTTCAAAAATTATTGTAATCAATTAGAAAAATTAGTAGATTTGTCTCCAATAGATAGAATTTGAATATCAGGGCTTGAGGACCAAGAGTCAAAGTCCAATAATATTAAGGAAGAATATAATACTTCACATCAGATCCCTAATATCCATTTGAGATATTACATTTTCCTAAATAAGTTGAATGAACCCCATTCTTAATAAAATTTGGTTCTATCATTTCAGATTGATAATTATGTAAAAATAAATCATCATGAAGAGAGGAAGGAGTTAATCAATCATTATTTTTCATATGCTTATTCTGATTAAGGACTGTTATTTTTACTAAGGATTAAATTTGTTGTAATACAAAGACTTCTTTTGTGACATGGTGTAGAATTTTTCTAAAGCTTTTGAGTAGTTTTCATAACAAATTCTATGAGAGCCCGCTGGTATGTGTTTTCTATTTTATTTTAATTGATTTAGAAATGATTAATCATGTAAAAACCTCGATTAAAAATCCATGTAATAAATTCAATAAAGGAAAAATAAAACAAGGTCATGGGACAAGTATTCCAAGTTGAATGTTGGGAAAAAATATAGTGATGGGGATCACTGGTGATTAATAAATAGCTATGGAAATTGGAAAAGGAAATGGAAAAGGAAAAGAGGCATTAATTTGCATTTATTTATGAAAATAATGGAAAATAGGAATAAAGGAAATTGAAATATCACAAAATTGCATTTGAGGAAAATTGAATGAAAAATAGAAGAAAATAGAGGCCTCAATGATAAAAAGGCTTTTGAGGATCATTTCACAACTTGTGTTGGTTTAGCTTTTGTCAGTTTAGTTTTGGATCTCTCTCTCTCTCTCTCTCTCTCATACTATTGTACACTTAGAGAAATATTGGATCATTGTTGGAGCATGCTAGGAGCACTCTAGTTTCATTGGATTTGGAAAAGAAGGCAAAGGAAAAGAAGGAAAGCGCAATGGGGCAACGGGATCAACAGCTACAATGGGTTTTTCTTTACAGGTATTAAGTTGTCTGTATGATTTCCTTGTTATTTTTGGCATGCATGACATATGCATGTGGTTATTTGGTTATGATCTATCATTGGAATGGAGGATTTCCTGGATTGAAAGTGGTTTGCCTAGCCTTTCCATTTCCTAGATGGCCATGGTGTTGTGGGTTTCCCATTTTTTTATGATTGGTGCTCCTGTTCCTTATGGATGTGGGTTGAATTATTAGTTCCTAGAGCCTTGGTTGTACAAACGCTCTGGAATCCCTGAACATCTTGGGTTGAGTTTCTAGTCCTCAAATCCTTGGTTGGAAAAATGCTCTTGAGCCCTTGGTGGGTTGAGTTACTAGTCCTAGAGCCTTGATTGGAAAAATGATTTGGAGCCCTGCGGTAGTTGTGGGTTAAGTTACTAGTCTTGGAGTCAAGTTGGAACAAAAGTTATGGAGCCCTGGACAAGTTGGGTAAAGATCGATCTAGTGATGGTTAGTGATGTCTAACCATGAGGTGGAATCACTAGTTGAGGGTTTAGGCACTTTGGCCTATGGAATCCCTGGTTGGGTTTTGTTTTAGTTATTCCATGAGATCCCACATTCATGCTTGGAATATGGCAGGGGGTGATAGGTTGAAAGAGAGATTTTGGTTTAGCCCAATCTATGGTCGGGTGGTACATGGAATTCCCCAACTTGGTTGGATTTTCATACGTTAATATGAGCACCTTTCCCCTTGTAATTCATAAGTATTTATACATGCTATTAGGTGGCTTTTATGGTTGTTCTATCATTGTTATTATTTTTCTTATATGTTAGATATAAGCATGGTTTTATGATAGAATTTATCTATGCCTTTCATCATGTTTTGATTAGTAAGTGAATGGTTATTAGATGCATGACCTAATAGATGTATTTCCAGCTATTATGAGAGGGCATTAGAGCTTTTTTTTTATTCTCAGATAAGTGTGAGACCCCTATGTTCAAATATGCATTTATGAGATGTAGATTGTATGTTTACAATGTGTTTGATAAAGTGTCTATCATGGTTAGGCCTTGTTAGGTCAATTTCTTGTCTAAGTTTTATGTTAATGGATTTATCCTAGTGTTATTCATCATTCTGGAAATTTTTATCAAGTTTTGGTCAGAGTTCTGGATCTTAGCCCTGAAAAATTGGCTCAGATATTGGGATCAGAGGCACAGAACTGAGTAAATTAGACTACAGTCACCAGGAGGTAGGCTTATGCATGCTACCGAAGGCCTACAGATGCATGGATGTAGGCTTAAGCATGCGACTCGGAGTCTAGGCCAGTGAAAAAGAAATCTGACACAGGGTTTGGGCACCTAGATGGGTGGTTTAGCTCTTGCGCATCCTATATCTCCTTAGGAAGGTCAATGAGGTTTTGGTTTGTCGATTCCACTTTCTTAACTATACCTAGAAGGTTGATTCATGTCATAGTGACTCTTTGTCACATATTTACCCTAGTGGACTGGTGGACTTGGGTAAGTGTGGGAGGAGGTTGGTTACAGAGTGGTATCAGAGTGGTTTTCCATTCTCTTTGGGTGATGTCTAATACCACAAAGTGGTATCAGAGCTCCTAGGTTCAACACTTGGACTAGATGGGAAGAATTTATTTGTCATGCATGCAAGTAAGTTATATATGTGCTTGTTATGTATTCATGGTGATGTTCATTGTTGTAGATGTGTCATCATGTAGAAGTTGAGAATGTTTTTTTTGGGATGTGTTTGTCATGCCTACATGTCAGTAGTATATGTGTATTTTATGCATGTCAGTGTCTATTTGTTTGTTATGCATGTATTTTTATGGTTATGATTATCATGCATGAGTTCATGGTGTGTATTTGGTGTTGTCATGCATGATGTTGGTATATTGATATGGTTATGTATATATACATGTATTTGTGCTAATATGGATTGATTTTGCAGACGAGATAGCCTCCCATAAACTTCACTGTGGTATGTTTGGTTATGTTTAAGTTTGGTTTACCTAACATAGTATGTTTGCAGGAAGAAGATCAATATGACTAGAAAAATGGTGGACTATAATTCACATGAATATCCCTACAGATCGGATGAGCAACATGGTGATGAGTACTCCCCTCACATAGTATATAGATTGAGAAGTTTGAAGGCAGAGATATCAAGTTGCAAAGAAGATAATGATAGGATCATTCAGTCATAGGAAAGGCTTTTTAGGGAACATGAGAAACAAGCACAGGTTAATGCATTCATTCTTCAAAGTCTATCATATTTGAAGAGACAGGGACCACTTAGGATCATCCATGGCTAGGAGGAGATGAAAAATGGGGCATATGGAAGCAAGCCTAAATCAGGATACAGTTTTATAGGGATGATAGAATTAGAGATGGTAGGTTCTTGGATACACCGGACAGGAAGGGTAATGACCATGGGTTCTATTCTAGTTCTCGTTCATAGAGACAGCATCATCATCATTGTCACTATCCTTATAGGAGGAGTGAGAAGCATTATTTTCCAGAATTTTTCAAGAAAGAAAAGGCACCTACATTTGACAGAGAAATGAATAAGTCACATGATGCAGAAGTGTGATTTCTTGGGATGAATAAATTCTTATGGTTGCACGATTATTCAAAGAACATGAAAGCCAAGATAGCTACCTTCAGTGTTAAAGGAAAAGCAAACATTTGGTTGGAATATGTGAATAATTTCAGAGGCATTTGAGAAGAGGAGTTGGCTTGGAGTGGGTTTGAAATAATTTTCAAGAAGAAGTATCTCCCTGAGAGATAATATGGTGACAGGTAAAAGGAGTTCTATGAGTTGAAGATGGGATCTATGACTGATGAGGCATATACTAGCATATATTTGGAGTTGTTGAGATATGTGCCTTATCTGAAGGAGGAGAAAGTGAAGATTCAAAGATTCATCAGTGGGTTGTCGACAGCATTCAAGGATAGGATAGAGTTTGATGAGCCTAGATCATTAGGGGAAGCCATCAGAAAGTTGAAGCATTGCTATGAGAAATTGAAGTGCAAGTCTGAATCTAAACAAGATTGGAAAGGTAACGACAAGACTAAGGGAAAATGGGACAAGAACCTTAGAGGACTACAGGACATAGGCAACAAAGAAAATGTAGTGCCACACAAGAAGTTAAATGCATCTTAAAAAGGACATGGATTTCAATTTGAGGAGAAAAACAAGGGTAATGGTAGGAAGCCTTTATGGTGTTGGACTTGTGCCAAGGACCATGGTAGGAGAGATTGTCCACATTATCAGGGTGGCAGACTGTAGATCTACAGTGCTTAGGAGGCACAAACATTGGGGAATGTTGGACAAAGTATTCCTTGGATTTATACAGTGTTGGATAATAGTAAATTGGATGACCATGCATCTATTATCGAAATGGATAGCAAGCTTTGTGATCAACTTGTTTCTATTTTGATTGACCCTGTATCTAATTATATTTATGTTAAACCTAACCTGGTGGATAAGTGTGTTTGAATAAAGAAGTGCATGCAAAACCTTGGTTATTGCAGTTGGCTACAAGTACTAAGAAAAGAGTTCATCAATGGGTAAGAGCTTGTGCATTTGAGTTGAATGTTATGCCTACATCAATGCATCTGAATGTACTTCCATTGGGATCATACAATATGCCATTGGGTATGGATTGGTTGTATATTCACAAGAGTAAGTTGGACTGTTATGATAAGGCTATTGAGTGCTTGGATGACAATGGGGAATAAAGAATCTTGCAGCATAAGAAGAAGGAAGCATCGGTTAGTATGGTTAAAGTTATGCAGGAAAAGTGCAGTCGCAGGAAAGGGTGTGTATTGTTTGCAGTACATATTTCTAGTGATAAAGGTAAGGATGTTGGGGATGTGGAAGTCTTGAATAGGTGCCAGGTTTTACCATAGTTTCGAAATGTATTCCTAGAAGAGATCTCAGTGTTACCGCCTTAGAGGTAAGTGGAATTTTCTATTGGTTTGGTTGTTGAAAATAATACTGAGAGGGGGGGTGAATCAGTATTATCTAGTTCTTTTAACAAATATTCTTTATTTACACTTTGAATTATTTTTGCATATCAGTACCATAAAATAATTAGCAAGAAAAATAGACAGTCACATCAAAGAACACCAGATATAAGGTGGAAACCCAATGTGGGTGAAAACCACCTGCTGCAATATGTCTCTATCTTCTTTAAAATTAGAAACTCTTTTTACAATGGTCTTGTACTGGTGCAGTCCTTTACCAGTACGCAGGCTGCAACCTGCAGAGAGCTACAACTCTCTCTCATTTTCCAATCTCTCCTGGAAGGGAGCTACAACCCCCTACTTATTTTCTTTCAAGGACCACTTTTCATAAATTTTCAAACTAGATCCATAAACATCAAATGATCATCAAGTACCAGTAAGTCACCAGATAACCAGATCCACAATAACAGTAAACTAAACCCAGAACATCTTATCAAAAAATCAGTCAACAAAAGATCTTAAGACAGATACGCAATTTCCTTTTCTCTGGCCTGCATCGCTACGCACTTCACTTTCTGTGGCACTGCGCACCTCTGCAGTTCCACCTTCTGTGGCGCCTCTATGGCATCTCCGCACTGCGTCTTTTGTTGCGCCTCTGTGGCGTCTCCACACTGTGCCTTCTGTGGCGCCTTCGCACTGCGCCTTCTGTGGCGCCTCCGCACTGCGCCTTCTGTGGCGTCTCCGCACTGCGTCTTCTGTGGCATCTCTGCACTGCGTCTTCTGTTGCGCCTCTGTGGCGTCTCCACACTGCGCCTTCTATGGCACCTTCACACTGGGCCTTCTGTGGCGCCTCTACACTACGCCTTCTGTGGCGTCTCCGCACTGCGTCTTCTGTTGCGCCTCTGTGGCATCTCCGCACTGCGCCTTCTGTGGCACGTTCACACTGTGCCTTCTGTGGCACCTCCGCACTGCGCCTTCTGTGGCATCTCCACACTGCGCTTTCTGTGGCGCCTCTGTGGCGTCTCCGCACTGCGCCTTCTGTGGCGCCTCTTTGGCGTCTCCGCACTGCGCCTTCTGTGGCGCCTCCGCATTTCTGCAGCTGCAGCGCTCGAGAGATAACCCTTCACAGATTCACTTTCCACTTCACTTTCATATAGATCGAGCTTTTGAAACAATAACCCAATATTTTAGATCTTAAGATATTCAACCCAAAAGCATGCACAAGCCAAATGATCTCATTTTCTTTATATAGGCAAGCTCTTCCTCAAATCATGGACCAATACCATGGGCCAAAACCATAATAACACAATACCATGAACCCAATACTTAGGGTCAACACTTTTGGATGCAATACCACGGACCAAAACCATAGGATCAAAA
>APFE031083673.1:155675-183597 GCA_000404065.3 Pinus taeda
TCATCATATTGAGAGCCATGCCATGGGTGTTGCCATCAAGTACAACATCTGTAACATATAACCATACTAGAAACATAATGCCAACATTGATACCAAGGGTAGCACCAGCATCAAAGGCATCTTATAATACGAGCACTTTAGAGTTAGTAGAGTTGAAGTTTCAGTTAAAGGAAATGTTTGACAAAGGATACATTAGGCCAATGGTATCACCTTGGGGAGCACTAGTGTTGTTTGTGAATAAGAAGGATGGTACTCTCAGGTTATGTATTGATTACAAGCAATTGAACAAGGTGACAATTAGGAACAACTATTCACTACAAAGGATTGATGACTTTTTTGACCAGTTGAAAGGATCATCAGTGTTCTCGAATATTGACTTGAGATACATATATAATCAAGTATGCATCAAAAAAGAGGACATCTACAAGACTACTTTCCAGACCAGGTATGAGAATTATGAGTTTTTTGTAGTTCATTTTGGTCTAATTAATGCTCCAACTACATTAATGTGTTTTATGATAAGTGTGTTGTGTCCTTATCTAGAAAAGTTGGTGATTGTATTCATTGATGATATATTGATATATTATAATAATGAGGAAGAGTGCATCAAACACTTACCATTACTATTGATATTGCTAAGAGAGCATCAATTTTATGCCAATCTTAGTAAATATAGTTTCTTTCAGATAGAGGTACATTACTTGGTACATGTTACTTCCAAGGAAGGCATAGCAGTGGATCTGAAAAAGATAAGACATGTCATGGAATAGGAATCTCCTAGGAATGTGTATGAGGCTAGATCATTCATGGGATTAGCCGGTTATTACAGGAGGTTCATCAGGAACTTCTCACAAATTTCCTATCCTATTACATCCTTGCAGAGGAAAGAAAATAAATTTGAGTGGACAGAGGAATGTGTAGCAAGTTTTGAATAGTTGAAGCAGTTATTGACAAATTCTCCAGTTTTAAAGATTGCATATCTATATAAAGAGTTTGTGGTGTGCACAAATTCTTGCAAGGGAGGACTTGGTGGATTCCTTATGTAGGAGGGACAAGTCGTATATTGTGATTCAAGGAAAATAATGATCACGCGCATAACTATGTGACACATAATATTGAGTTGGCAACGATCATTCATGCACTAAATATGTGGAATCACTATCTCCTTGGAAAGAGGTCTATTATGATGAGTGATCATAGTGGCATGAGATACTTGTTTGATCAGCCGAATATGGATGCTAGGAAAGCTAAATGGTTGGTTTCGATCAGTGAGTTTGACAATGAAATCGGGTACATTAAGGGTAAAGAGAATTGGGTTACAAATGCTCTTAGCAGGAGATTATAGGTAAATCACATAGAAGCTATAAGCTCTTATGGGACATATTTATAGGATCGGATATTGCAATAAGGACAATAGGATGACAGATACCATCAACTTAGGCATTGGTTACAACAGTAGGGTATGTTAAAGAAAAGTGTAACTAGGTTCGGTATTTATCAATGTAATTTGATCTTTGTACTTGTCAAGAAAAATAAAAATTATTCTTCTAAATTATATCAATGAGTTTATTGCTCATTCCAATAGGTATATTGAATTCAAAGAGTCAAAATCATGTTAAAGAGATCTTCTTGAGAATTTATGTAATGTACATGGGTCAACCTAGTGTCAAGCATCCCTCCAAGACAAGCAACATCCTCCAAAGAAGAAGACTGCCAACTAAACAATGAGAAAGACAATCATGTCAACCTCAACGCATTTAAATATGTAAAGTCGATTCAAAATTAGTGTCACAATGATCTACTGTAATGTTTGTTTGATATGGAAGACATGATATATATATATATATATATATATATATATATAATATATATATATATATATATATATATAATATATATATATATATATATATATATATATTATGTACATATATATGTCATATATATATATATACATATATATATATATATATATATATATATATATATATATATGTGTATATCTATATATATATATGTATATATATATATATGAATATATATATATATATATATATATATATATATATATATATATATATATTATATATATATATATATATATATATATGTATATATATATATATATGTATACATATATATATATATATATATATACATATATATGTGTATATATATGTATATATGTATATATATGTATATATATGTATATATATATATATATATATATATATATATATATATATATATATATATATATATATATATACGAACAAAGATCAGCGTTGAAAGGAAAGAAATCGAACTCCTCTATAAGTCTCGATGAGTACGCAAAGTATAGCATCTTAGCATTTTGATGGATACTTTGTCTCGATGAAAGGAGGAAACATTTTCTTGGCATTTCTATTATCACAGTCTCAACACAAAACCCAGTCCCTGTAATCATGGATGACAAAATAAACATAGTTACTATAATCTCAACGCAACTCAGATTTCTCTGATAGATTGTGGACACGGAACATGGATCTTTGGATACATCTTTGAAACTTCATATGGTGCAATAGGTACTGGTATCTCGCATGAAGACAAGTTTACAGGGTTTCTATTGAAGAAGAACTCAATGATATTCAATGGGTATTACAGTAGTATATACTCTTGACATAAATATAATCTCACCAGAATCCCAGAACTCTATCTCAGTGAATGAAATACTCAGTCTCGACATACAAAACACAATCAAATATTCTCGGCATACAAGCGCAATCACATAAATGCAGATATATTCTCGACATACAAATGTAGTCATTATGAGATATATTCTCAACATACTTGCAGATGCAGTCAGTCATTATCTCTACATAGCGAAAATGATGATAATCATGATTCTGAAGAAGATAAGGTGAATATCTCAGTAATGAAATAGCAGTCGTGATCTAGACGAAGATTTCATTAAAGGAACAGTAGTGTGATAGTAGTAATTAATATCTCAATGGCATAGTAGAGATAGCTTCATTATTAAAGCAATGATGATGACCTCAGTAGTGTCAAAGAAGAGGATTGGTGTCTTGGTCTTGGAGTAGCTTAATAGGTCAAGGGTCATGGCCTTAGTGTCCATCAATAGGAATTTCTATAAGAATAATTTTGTGCAGGTTTTCCACTCCAATAGGGAGAGGTTTTGGCCCTAGAATAATTCCATGTCTTGTGATCTTGTCTCTTTGCTTTGATAGCTATTTGTTGAAGTAAGAAATACACACATTAATGATAATAAGAAAAATATTGTGCTAATAATATAAAGACAAAATTCCTCAAAAATAGTTATCATATAAGAATAATCTCATTAACTACATATGCCCTAGATTCTTCAACATGGGGATCATAGCTATGGTTACAGTCAAAGGAAGGGCAGCAAAGAGACATTCAAAGATCAAGTTTCTAGCAAGGCATCAAAGCAAGCTGAAGGATATCAATATCTACATTGCAGAATCAAACCCTAATCTTGATCAAACCCTAGATCAAAGACAAGTCTACAATAGCAAGAGCTCTTGTCTCCATAAACATCATCAAAAATCCATCAAGGCACTCATCAAGTTGTCCACAAAGCAAGGTAGCTCGAAGGACGTCAAAATGAAGATCACATCAGCTTGGAGAAAGTTGAAACCCTAGAAGCAGTTCTGATCTACAAGTCAAAGCATATTAAAAGCAATAAAACATTGTCATCATCTTCAAGAAAGCAAGGATCATTTCCTTACCCTAGAAGAATATCATTCAAGAAGAATCCCTCTTCAATCTTCATCAACATAATCAAGGAGAAGATTTTGTCTTCACAAATCAAGTAAGTATTTTTCATTAATCAATTTGGTAAAATGACTTCATGATTTCAAGTAGATATATAGGTCTATAAGTCATAGAAATTCCTTACATAGAATAATGAGGATTGTTATAATCTTCATAGAAAAGAGAAGTCATTAATGTCTATGGAAAGGTCTCTGAAAGTCAAACATTGTTTGAAATGCAACAAGAGACTCATAGGAATTCACTCAAAGGTCCTCTCAAGCCTATGTAGCATAACAGGAGACATAAAAAGAGATATATGAAATGCTAGAAGATATACTCTCTGAATTATAGTAAATAAGGTCAGATCACTTAGACCCACACAAAAATAAAGGTATCAAAGAATGAAGAAATATCTTCATGAAATCTCAATTGAGAGATTTGCGAAAGACGATAAGAAGGCAGTCATCATAGGTAAGCAAGGTAATAAATGTTAATGAACAAGAAGGTTACCTCATATGGAAATTTTTGGTCTCTATGCTAGATAGAGAAAGACAAGTTGCAGACAAAAGTATAAAAGGTTCAAGAACTCAATCATGTGCAGAAAGGAAAGAAAATTTTGGTCCTTAAAATAGAATAGTATAAGGTTCAACGCTATGAAAAGAATATGGAAAGATGTTCATATCGCAGGAAAGATGGAGGAAGATAAAGAACAGGGCCAAGAAAGAGGAAGCAATAGATCTCCACTATGATTAAATGGCCTCCCTCACAAAAGGGGTCCTATTATAAGTTCCTAAATCTTTAGATATGGCCATGATATTAAGATCCATCGTGGCATCATGAAACATTAGAAGCAAGAGCCCGTGGCATCATCATGCGAATCATGGAAAACAAAATCCATTTCAGTCGAACATGAAGGACATAACCCTTGGGAACCTCATTGGACATTGAAACAAAAGAATAAGTCATCTAGGACAGGCATCATCATATATCAAGTCAAAAGGGAAGCAACTACCATATGAGGATATACAAGATCCTCAAAATTATTTGATAGAATCCTAGTCAGAGGATTCACTAATCAAGAGAAGAAGCAAGTGTTTCATCAAGAACTCTAACTTATGGAATTTATGAGATGATGGTATGTTGTCATACAAGATGAAGCAGATCAAGGGATTGAAGACACTTTAATCATGGAAGTTTCTGAAAGATGCCTAGATGACCTAGAGATAAATGAGGTATGTATTCTTATATTTAATTTTTATAATGTCATATCATATGGTTGTAGAAATATAGATCAGCACTTCTATATTAAGAAGCATTATCGAGGGAAAAGGATCTCCTCCTTTGAAATGATGCAGAAATGCATAAATCATACTAGCTCAAATCAACATAATATGTCCTCATATGAAGTATGAGGTGATTGACTACAATGAAGAAACTATGATTAAAAGCTGCTAGGAATGGAATGTGTGAGGAAGGAAGAGACCGTGATATATGCAACCATGATGAAGGCAATCAACATCCAAAGACCAAAAATATTTGAATAGGAAATCTCCCAGAAAGATATGAAGACTGTGATGAAAGTCTGAAAAAGATGAAGACCCTTAACAATGGATATCTTTGGGAGATATGTCAATATGTGTGTCGAATGATGATACCTACAGAAAGATGTCCTGATGAAGAGCCGCCTAGTAAGGTATGATTTTATTTATTGATATACTTGATTTCTTGAATAATATCTGAATAATTTCATACAGGTCTACTTACAAGTACAATGAGAATTCATGTGATGAATGGAAGAAGCTTGATATGAAGTTTCTAGATATGAAGAAGGCCACTTTCCATGAAGAAAGGAATGACACGAAAACTAAGGAGGAAAGTGATAAATCATTGTTTCCCTAAAATAAATAATCTCAACTAACTTTCATGACATCAAGGAGAGAAGTTGATCAAGTAGTTGAAGGACCCACGAAAAGAATTTGTTGATGTATTGAAGAGTCCCTAGCTGAGAGGAAGCTCTAACAGGTCCCTGATCTAGGATAGGTGAACAGAATGTGGATTATCATCTTACGGCAAATGGTTTGGTCAAATTTAGGGACAAGATCTATGTGTCAAACAACAGTGAGCTCAACAAGCTTATCTTAAGGGAATTTCATGTTAAGTCATATTTAGATCACCTGGGATATCAGAAGATATTGACAGTTGTGAAGAAGTTCTACTATTGGTTTAATTTGAAGAAAGAGGTGGCAGAGTTTGTTGCAAGGTGTTTGGATTGTCATTAGATTAAAGTAGAGTGAAAGCATCCAGGTGGTCTACTACAACCTATTCTGATTCCAAAGTGGAAATGAGAGGTCATTTCCATGGATTTCATTACAGTTTTTATGAGGAAATCTTGACAGCGTGATTATCTTATGCTTGTGGTTGATAGGTTGAAAAAGTTAGTTCACTTAATTCCAGTAACGTCTACGAATTCAACTAGTGAAGTAGTACAAGTCTTCATCAGAGATATAGTGAGGTTGCATGGTGTTCTAAAAAAGATTGTGTTAGACAGAGATGGAATTTCACTTCCAATTTTTGGAAACATTTATTTGCAAGTTTGTGGATAGAGTTGGCCTTTAGTACAATTTATCATTTGTAGACATATGGCAAGATAGAGAGAGTCAAAAGTATTTTGGAGGACATGTTGAGGATGTATTTCATGCATCAGCGATGAAAGTGGGAAGAGTATATTCCACTATTTGAGTTTGCATATAACAATGGGTATCAGGAATCTTTGAGGATGAGTCTATTTGAGGTAATTTATAGGTGGAGTTGTAATACTCCTATCAGTTGGAGTGATCCAGTGACCATGGTGTTGATTGGAATGAACATGTTGGCATAAAGGGAATGAGAAATGTAGGGAATCAAGAAAAATTTAAAAGTAGCACAAGATAGAAAAAAAGGTTATGCAGATTAGCATGATATTTTTAAGGAATTACGGGATAGGGATCAGGTGTACTTGTGCATAAGGCCCAAGAATAGTTCCTTGAGGATTGGATCATGTGCCAAGCTAGCATCTTGGTATTATGGACCTTTCAATATTCTTGAGAGGATTGGACCAATAGCCTACCCACTTGCACTGCCTTCGATAGTGAAATTCCATGATGTTTTCCATGTGTCATTGCTTAAGAAGTATGTGAAAGAGTTGATCATGTGATTGATTTCTCTATATTGCAGGTGGAACCAAAAGGAGAATTCCAGTTGGAACCTCAATGCATTTTGCATCAAAATATTCCCATGCTCTAGAATCAAGCAATCAAGCAAGTTAAACTGCAGTGGAAGCACTTTGGGCCCAATGAAGCTACATGGGAGATGGTTGATCAGATGCGGGCTATGTATCCTTCTCTATTAGCTGGTTGAGTGGGTTTCTTTTAATATATGTTTTGATGTTGTGTTTTTTTATGTATATATTTTCTTATGTATGTTGTAAATACTACATCGAGTTGTGTTGTAAAGCTTCAATAAGTGGTATGGTGTTAATCATATGTTTTTTATGTTTTCAACATATGGATATGATGTAAATGTCACATCGAGTTGTATTATAAATATCCATGGGAAGCATGTGTTTCTTTGGTTAAGTGTTATTGAACATCGAGGAAGGTATTCCCCCAAGGGGGAGGGTTCTGTAACATCCCTAGTTAAAAATCCATGTAATAAAGTTAATAAAAGAAAAATAAGACCACGGTCATGGGACATGTATTCCAAGCTGAATGTTGGGTAAAAACATAGTGATGGCGACATGTATTCCAAGATGAATGTTGGGTAAAAACATAGTGATGGGGATCATTAGTGATTAATAAATGGATATGGAAATTGGAAAATGAAAAGAGGCATTAATTGGCATTTATTTATGAAAATAATGGAAAATAGGAAAAAAGGAAGGTGAAAGGTCACAGGATTTCATGTGAGTAAAATTGAAGGAAAAATAGAGAAAAATGAATAAAGTAGAGGACTCAATGATAAAAAATCTTATGAGGATCAGTTCACAACTTTTGTTGGTTCAAATTTTTTCAATTCAGTTTTGGAGCTCTCTCTCTCTCATACTCTTGCATACAGAGAGAAATCTTAGATCATTGTTGGAGCTTGCTTGGAGCACTCTGGTTTCATTGGATTTCAAAAAGAAGGCAAAGGAAAGTAGGAAAGTGTAAGGGGGAAGTAGGATCAACAGCTACAATCGTCTTTGCTTTGAAAATACCAAGTTGCATGTATGATTTCCTTGCTATTTTTGGCATGCATACCATATGTATGTGGTTATTTGGTTATGATTTGTCATGAGCATGGTGATTACCTAGATTGACAACAGTTTTTCTTAGCCTTTCATTTCCTAGATAGCTATTGCGTTGTGGGTTTTCCCATTTGTTTATGATTGGTACTAATGTTCCTTATGGTTGTGGGTTGAGTTATTAGTTCCTGGAGACTTGGTTGGACAAATGCTTTGGAAACCCTGGAACAGCTTAGGTTGAGTTACTAGTCCTGGAACTCTTGGTTGGACAAATTCTGTAGAGCCCTTGGTGGGTTGAGTTACTAGTCCTGGAGCCTTGGTTGGACAAGCGCTTTGGAGCCCTGTGAGAGTTGTGGTTTGAGATACTTGTCCTGGAGCCAGGTTTGAAGAAATGCTCTGGAGTCCTAGACAGCTTGGGTAGAGATCAATTTGGTGTTGGTTGGTGATGTCCAATTGTGATTTAGAATCACTGGTTGAGGGTTGAGGCGGTTTAGCCTCTGTAAGCCCTAATTGGTTTTTGTTTTGGTTATTCCACAAGATCCCACATTCATGCTTGGAATATGGCATGGGGGTGATTGGATGAAAGAGAGACTTTGGTTCATCCCAATCTATGGTCGAGGGGTATGTGGAAGTCCCTGACTTGGTTGGATTTGCATATGTTAATATGAGCTCTTTTCCTATTGTAATTCATGACTATTTATACCTATTATTATGTGGCTTTGATGGTTGTTCTATCATTGTTATTATTTTGGTTATATGATGGGTATAAGCATGGTTTTATGATAGCCTTTAGTTATGGATCTCATCATCTTTTGATTAGTAATTGAATGGTTATTGGATTAATGACCTAATAGATGCCTTTGTAGCTATTATGAGAGGCCATTAGGCCTTGTTTTTTATTCTCATGTAAGTATGAGACCCCTATGTTCAGATATTCATTTATGAGCCATATATTGAAGGTTTACAATGTGTTTGACAGAGTTCCTTTAATTTTTGGGCCTTCTTAGGTCAGGCACTTGCCTAAGTTTTATGTTAATGTATTTTTCCTAATGGTATTCATCATGTTGGAAAGTTATATCAAGTTCTAGGCAGAGGTTTGGATCATAGCCCTAAAAAAAGGGCTCAAATCTCACAGTCGCGGGCACATAACTGAGTAAGTTAGACTACAGCCACTAGGAGGTATGCTTATGCATTTGACTGGAGGCCTACAGTTGCATGAATATAGGGTTATGCATGCGACTAGGATTCCTAGCAAGTGAAAAAGAAAGCAATTTTACTCAGGGTTGGGGCAGCTAGAGGGGTGGTTTAGCTCATGTGGGTCTTGGAGCTCCTGGGGAAGGTTAGTAAGGTTTTGGTTTGTCTATTCTACTATCTTAACCGTACTAGTAGGTTGATTCATATCATAGTAACTCTTCGTCACATATTTACCCTGGTGGACCTATGAAATTTGGTAAGTGTGGAGGAGGGTGTTACAAATCATGTTTAAATTGACTCCATTAGTCATTTTCATCAATTAACACACAACCTGTAAATTCCTGTAATTTTCCTATAGTGATCCTATAATTACACATAATTCCCTGTAATTTTCTTGTAGTGATCATGTAATCACACAGAGTTTTCTTGTAATTAATACTCCAATTTCCTGTAGTAATATTGTTTTGATGTCAGAACGTGGATAAATGATAGGATTAATCAAATATAGATTACTATTGTGTTTTAAAGATATTTATTGGAATTAATTAGAGTTAATAATGCTTAAGTTAATGATTGAAATCATGATTAGAAGGATTTGAGTTTTGAATTTAAGAGTGATTGTCTTTAATTTAGTGTGAATTTTCTTATAAACTTAAAACACTAATTTCATTTAGAGTTCTTTTTCATTATATTATCAAACCAATTTTGACCAAATAACTACAGTTTTAAAAAGAGCATTTTAGTGTGAAAGTGTAATGTATATGTTTGAATCTTCAATGTTATTCCAACAAGGTTAATAATTGAATTTGGAATTATGAAAATAATTTTAAGTAGGAACCAACTCTAAGATTTACATGTACTTGGTTTATGCTTTATTTCTGCATAGGAAATAACCTAAGTAGCCAATTTGCACATAGTATGTTTCACCTCATATTTTACCTACCCTGGGTTGACAAATAAATTTTAATAAATATATCTCATTATATTACTGATGAGCGCCAGTATTGCAACAAGAATGTTGCAACTCCTAGGCTACCATCTTTACTTTATCAACCCGGGGTTCGTACAAACTTAGAGGTGACAATGCTATATACACAAGTAAAAGTGTTGGTTCTGCCTTTTGTCACGGTTCTGCTGGTGAAAGACCACTAGGGCTTTCAAGCCAGACTTCTATGGAGTTAGAAGAAGATTCATTTCTTTATGGAAGAAAGGGAAATCTACTCTAAGGGGGAGCTACTCTACTGCAATGATGAAAAAGACAGAAATTCAATGCTAAATCACGCCATTTCCTAATTAACTGCCAAGAAACTATGCTTTGCAATAATGTTAAATTAACATGAAACAAATGCTATTATCTAAGCATGGAAGTGAAAATCATCAGACATCGCTAATGTGCAAGTAAACGGACTGAAATAACTTTGTTTTTGTGTTTTTGTCTTTTCATGTAAAATCAAGTATGCAAACTAATTTCTTTTGGTGATGTGGCAGGTGAATTAAGGATGTTGGAGGATTTTTGTAAGGGTTAGTAGATAGTTGGATGGTGTGGGAAACCCTTGGGAGACCTTTGGTGACTTCCTAGAGGTTTTCCCTCAATTTGGCCACAAAACAGGCCATTTCAGGAAAACCTACAAGATGTACTAGAAACCTACAAGATTCCCTGTAAGCCTACAATATACAGTCGAGAGAAAAATGGAAGGTGTTGGAGGTGATGGAAGGCTTAGGGAAGGTGGTAGACGGGTGGAATGAAATGAGGAAGGGTCTAGGATCGCTCAAAGGTCAACAACAAGGATTGAAGATGGTTGGATTCACTCAATGTGCTTGGAAGAATTTCTATGTAAAATGAGGAAAACTAGTGAAGGCAATGGTGGAAACAAGGAATAACTATGGTGGATGATGTGGAAGGTGGTTGCTGGCTACGAAGTCTTTGTCTACTCTTGAAGCACTTGCTTTGCATAAAATATGTATAATTTCCAAAAAGCTAGGTGAACAAGAAGCATTCTTGTCAGCTAGAAACGCAGAATTAATGAACTAACTACCTATATTATGAATGAGGAAAGTCATTGAAAGGAATGAAAGCATGGATGAGATAGAATACAAGAATGAAGATAGAAGAGATGGAAATGAAATCCTACTTTGTAAAACTGATCAAATGCTAACTTAAATACAATAAACTCCAAAGCTCATGCAAGAAATAGAAATTTGTGTTTTTGGGGCTGCATAAGGGTCCCTTCCTCAAATCATGATCCCAAAGGGAGGAAATGATGCCAAGAGACCTATTGATAGCCTTGTGGTACTCATTTTATCCCTACTAACCTGCTATTGAAGTAAGGCACAAATGGAAGCAAACTAATAAACAACCAATCCAATCTACACTACTTGCAATGAAAATACATCTAAAGGCAAATTAACAATGAAGCTATGAGACTAATCTAAACATACAGATACAAGAAAGAGGAGCCTTGGCTGCTATGTTTTGGCCCTAACCCAATAGCTTCAGCCCTCTGAGTTAACTCAGTGCTGGCTCAAAACAAAACTCATTCTTATTACCAAAACAGAAAATTACATCAATAAAACTTTCACAAGTCTAGAGCTCGAAAATAGCTTAGAGTTTTACAACAAAAATTCGAATCCTAATAAGGCTCTAGGCCTCTCTACTTATACAACTAAAGTCCCCAATGACTTCCTTAAAATTAGGGAGGCTCAGCTCCCAAACTCGAGATAAACTATCTCTTTTTCTCTCACTTGCTCGGTTGCCTTCTAATCCTTATGACTTGGTTTCTTGCACTCCGAGCTGATGTAATAAATGGAGGAATATTTGAATGGGGAAGAATTAAATGAGGAGGATTTACCTCCTACAATCCCTCTCCCTTGTCCCATTCAATTTTTAAACTTAGTCTTTGCCAAAATTCCTTGGTTTTCTCCTTCAGTCCTACATTCAATGCATATTAGTCCACTAAGCATAATATCCAACTCTAACTCATCTCATAAAAAAATATAATCAAAAACATGTAATAAGTTGTGAGAAAATTTGGTTTGACTAAGCTAGGAGGTGAATTAAGGCCCATATAATTACCCAATGATGCAGCTCATCATAACCCCCTACTGAAAGTGTTGCTCATCTTCTAAGCAACTCAATCAATATCAATATCCTTTATAGCTCTAGTGGCCTCCCTGACATCCCATGCTTCTGTTGTGGTTTCTTCTTCTTGTTATAGAAGCCTGCTTTCTTTTCTACCTCCTCCCACTGCCTCTTTTCTTCTTCTTCCTTCCTTCCTTCTAGCATTCCTAAGAGTAGTGGTGGACTGAGTTGCAAGCCAATCCAATTGACTTTCAGCCTTTACATAGATTGTTTGTACATGGGCATCATGTTCAGTGCTTCTCTCAATATTTGAGGAGAGTGGTACTCCCTTATCTTTAAGTTGTATGGTAATCTGCTCCATCTCCTCAGGAAATCATGTATGCTATCATCCCCTAACAAACTAAACATGTCCTCAAAATGTGAAATTTCTTGCTCTTGGGCAGCAAGATACTTGGGTGCAAGTTGAGGATCATTTGCAATTAAATTATGGGTACTGATGAGGGCCATGGGATCTGACTGTTCAGCACTCATCATAAGAGGTTCAATTTGTTCCCTTGCCAATATCTTCTTCATCTCTGCAACCCTTGATTCCTCATGGTTCATCCATGATGCCAAAGCCATCAATCGTAAATCTCCTAGCTTAGCATTAGGGTCCCATACGTTCATGTATGTTAAGTCCATGTTGTGCGAATAAAACTCAAACATCTTGGCCCTATCTTCTAGTGTGCTCTGATCACAAAGATCAATGAACTGCATATAGTCTTGAAATGGCATGGTGCCTCCCTATGCTAGTGCCTTGATCTGCAACTACAGCCATTGTTCCTTAAGGTATAGGGCATAGGATATATCTGGCATCCTACAGTGGATTTCTTCCAAAGAGAGACTGGCCATACATGCCAATTGATTCTCTCTTTCTTGTAGTTGTCCTCTCAACCATGCATTTTATGTTTCTAGTTTATTTTTTACTATGGCCTTTCTGTCTCTCAAGCTACTTAGCTCTCTGCCCATCTCCTTGATATCATCCTCCATGT
Source organism: Pinus taeda (assembly GCA_000404065.3). Lineage (NCBI taxonomy): Eukaryota > Viridiplantae > Streptophyta > Pinopsida > Pinales > Pinaceae > Pinus > Pinus taeda. The sequence goes on from APFE031083673.1 coordinate 169,012, forward strand.
GCCCAATGTCTTCCACCCCCTTGGATTTGTCAATCTGCATCCATCGATGAGTTATGGCTCTCTCCTTCTCAAGCTCGAAGAATAGTGGAATAGCAATTTTTTTAGGAATGACCCTGCCTCCTTCAATAAACCTATAGCAGGAGTCAAGGTTAGGTTGGGGGCTAGGTTATTTTGACTCTGAGCCCTCTTCTTTAGTTTCTTGTTGTTGGCCTACCTCATTTTCCAAATTTTGTGTCTCTTGTTAGTTCAATAGAGTATCCTATAGGACTAATTCTACTTCCTGTAGATCCTGTTGTGTATCCTGTAGGGTTTCGTTTCCCTTGGAGGAGGTGGATCTAGTCATAGGACTTATCACATAGGTGATAGGATACTTAGGAGAAGGAATTTTCTCATGTTGTTTAGGTGAGTCCTCAATCACAATGGGAATTTTGGTTGGTGTTTGGGGTTTCCCTTGCCTTATTGTTATGCTTTTCCTTGTCCTGAAATATAAGGGGGTCTACCTCTGTCTCTTGCCTTTTTTCTTGATGGGGGTGGTAAGAACAGTGAGGGAAGTTGCTTCCTCTCTCTCAATGGGTTCTGGAGACACCCTAGATGACTCCTCCTTGTCTTTTGCCCCGGCTCTTTCCCATTTCTTTCTTCACCTATGTCTTTCCTTCTTCTTCCTTTTGTAGATCCTCATCTTCTTTATCAATTTCCTCCTTAAAATCCTCCTCTGTTTCTTCATCATTCTCCTTCTCTTTCTCCTCTTCTTCTTCATATTCCTCATTTTCTTATATTTCATCTTCTTCTTCATCCATCTTAGCTTCATCTCCCTCTACTTCTTCTTCTTCCTGCTCTACTTCTTCTTCCTCTGCTTTAGTCTCTTCCTCATCCTTTCCACTGACAGTAGGACTAACATCATATGTGAGATCTTTCATGTCCTCCTCTACCTACATATCTCTGAAAAACTAACCATTGTATAGGAATTCTAAGGTTTTGGAGGGCATATTCTATAAGGATTCTAATTAACCCATGGTGAGATAACTGTTGGGAATTTCGCTCTTGCACCTTGATTCTTGTGTCTATCAGTGATTGCAGCATGAAGTATGGTATGTTGATCCTGTGTTGAGCGGGTGTTTCTACTCCAAATATCAACTCTTCAAGAAGCCTAAAATGATAGCCATATACCACACTATTCCTACCCTCACATGATATGTATTTGATAAGTTGGTAGCTCACCTCATTTTAGGGATATGGCAGACTTTCTCTCCTTACTCCATTCTTGTCCTCATTGGGTTCCTCACCTTCTAAAAAGAATTTCATTTTGGCAATCTGGCTATCTCCTTTGTCTTCCTTCCTCCATGGTATTCCTAGGGGAAGTGTGGTAACTCTGCTGATGAGTTTAGGGTTGAGATCTATGGAGATGCCTCTTACCACAATAGTGGCATGGACTCTAGTAAGTGGAATGAGGGAGAGAGAGAAATCTTGAGCCACCTCATCATCATACCCCCTTAATTTTTCAAAAAAACCCATCCAGTTATGCCTTGTGAATATTTCTAGTACCTAAGGGTGTTGTTGGATTCTCACAATGTTAATGGGCTCCCTTCTATTAAATCCTCCTATCATCTTGGTTGGTGAGGTTTGAGGAGATGAGATGGTTGATACAATTTTGAAATGCAGAAGTAAAAAACTAAGATGACTGTGTGGACAATTCTCTTGCACAACTGCCAAATTCACTCAAACTAGAGAATTTGTTTGTTCAATTTACTTGGAAGGAGGGATGTAATTACAGATCCTACCTCTTCATAGTGTTTATTGTGGACAACCCCCGTGTTTTCCCCTCTAAAACTCCTCTTGGCCTATCCTATAGATTGTCTCTATGTATCCTGTAGGAATCCTATGTGCAATCTTGTAGGAATTATTGTGCAATTCTGTAGGAATTCCTGTGCAGAAAAATCATGGAGTTTTCCTTTTTGTAGGTTTCCTGGGTATGAGAGCGACTTGTGAGAGAAAGCCTTGAGGAAATGAATGCATTAATGCATAGGGATGATGATTATTTCCTCTTATGGTCATTTAGGGTGAGGTGGTGTGCTAGCAACCGAGGTACGATTTCCATTTTTGGACCGTTGATCCCCACTAACACGTCATCCTTCCCCATTCCTTGTAATCAACTCGCACTTCATGCTTCTGTATCCTTAACAGCTTTTGTCCTTGTCCTTCTGTTTTTGAGTTGACTGTTGCCACGTGTGAGAGGACAATTTGTTTTGTCTTTGTTGACTGATTGAAGGTGGCCAAGTTAACTAGCCATGTTTCACTTATAAACCCATTTAATCATAACCTTTACATATTTTGGCTACATTATGCACATGAGAGAGTGAGAGGGATACTTACCTGTGGTGCTAATACCTTGTTGTAGTTTTTGAAGACCGGAGGTGCTTGTTGTGCGTATTGGCTGCATGCTATTCTTCTTCCTTTTTTTTGTTCTTTGATGATTCTTTTGTCGTGTAGGTACCTGGTGTTGAATATGATGGTGTTGTTGATGTTTTAGAGTCCCTTCTGCTCTTGGATCATCATGCAGGAAGCTTTTTGTTCTTATGATTTGTATTCTGTGGTATAGGCTCCTACAGGATTTCCTACAAGATGTCTTGTAGTTGCTTCTCCCTCAGAACTCTTAATCATACATTCTACTGGGATTTTGAGGATGGTTACATGGATGGAGAGGGAGACTATGAGTGTGGAGAATTAGGAATACTCAGGTGATGCTCCCTATTGTTCTTTGTTCCCTTCTTTTCGAAGATTGTGAAAAAAAATTGAAACTGATATTTTTATAAGGGTGAATGCAGGGGTGATGAACGTGGACATAGGTATGGTAATGGAATGATGATGGAAGGGTGCTACTTTATTGATGTAGCAGATCATTTTTATTTTCCCTAAGGTCGCTTCCTATAGGATTTCTGGGTTACTGTGATTCCTATAGGATCATCCTGTAGGTTTTCAGTGGATCTTGTAGAAAACACAGTCCCCTTGTAAACTGAAGCAAAGGAGTGGAAAAAATGAAAGAAATGGTAGAGTGATGAATGACAATGAGTGGAAAAATAAAAATGTGAGTAAAATAGGTCTCTTTGTGATCCTCCTTTTCTCTCTAATCTTCCTTCTTGCTAACCTGCAAAATAGAAATTTTCATGATTTTTCTCTTCTTCTTTTTCCCTTTTTTTTTTTTGAAAATAACTAGGTTGACTCTAAGAGGTTTTCATCCTAGCTATTTTCCTTGGGCACCTCAAGAGAGGTTTTCACCCAGGGATCTTTTTATTCTCATTTTTCTTTTTCTTTTTTTTTTATTAACACCATTGGGCCGCCCCAAGAAGTTTTCAACCCAATAGTGGGACTTAGGCACCTCATGGATGTTTTCACCTGAGTCCTTATTCCTTTTTCCTTTTTTCCTCTCGGTGATTTGATGAGGTAGGAGCTGAAACTTGCTCCACTACCATCATTGTTTTATTGATACCGTCAATGAACTCTTGTTTTGACAATGGTCTCTTGTAAATTTTCAATCGGTGTCCATTAACAAGTAAAGGAATGGCCTCTTCATCTATGGTTTTGATCTGTATTGAACCCTTATCATGGCATCTTTCTACAACATAAGGTCCTAGCCATCTTTTCCTTAACTTGCACTCGAAGTCCTTATACTTGGAATCATATAACAAAGCCCAATAACATTCTTGAAATCGCTTTTCCTTGATGTTTTTATCATGCCAGATCTTCCTCTGAAGTTGAATTACCTATGTATGTAGGAGGGCCTTCATTATGAACTCATCTAAACTATTCAACTGGAGAAATCTCTCTTTTTCTGCACTACTGAGAACTAGATCTAGTTAAGTTTCCATCCTTAATGTGTTATACTCAAATTCAATGGACAACAGGGCCTTTTTCCCATATACCAGCTCATAGGGTGTGAATCTAGTGGTGGTCTTCCAGGTGGTATTATAGGCCCAAGTGGCCTCAACTAGTCTATCTGCCCAATCCTTCTGTTGTTGCTTACCACTTTCCAGCACTCTATTGGTCACCTCCACTTGTCCATTAGCTTGTGGATGATAGGGAGTGGAGGTTTTATGCTTGATCTTGTGCTGGCTAAGAAATTCTTCAATCATGTTGGAGGCAAAATGGTTGCCTTGGTCTGTGACCAGCTCTCTAGGGTACCCAAATTTGTAAAATACATTCTCCCTTAGGAACTCAACTACCTTCTCTTCTGTTGCTGCCTTAATTGCCTTGGTTTCATCCCACTTAATCAGATAGTCAGTGCACACAATGATGTGCTATTTTTTCTTGGAAGGAGGATCAATAGGTCCAATGAAGTCCATGCCCCATTTGTCGAATGGCTCGAAATTCACTTGAGGCTGTAGAGGCATTTCATCTCTTGGAGTAGGCCTTCCCATCCTTTGGCATTGATCACACTGACTAGTATACCTTTTCACATCCTAATGAAGAGTGGGCCAATAATAGTCTGCTCACAACACTTTGAATGTTTTCCTCTTTGCTACAAAGTGACCTCCACAAGGCCCATCATGACAAGTCAGAAGGATGTCAAAGACTTCCCCCTCCCTGACACACCTTCTCACGATTTGATCTGGGCCAAGTTTGAATAGATTGCTCCCAATCCAAGTGAAGGGGGTGCTCTTCCTTACTATCTTGCTTTTCTCTTTGGAGGACAAGTTCGGTGGGCACTGTGCAAATACCAAATAGTTTGCTATATCAGCAAACCATGGAGAGAGAACTGAAATAGAAAATAAGTGCTCATCTGGTAACTAGTCATCAACATTCCTTCTTCACCTACAAGAAAATTTAATATGGACAAAAGGTCTACAACAACATTTTCCTTACCAGGCTTATCAACAATAGTTAGATCAAACTGTTGTAATAAAAGTAACCATCTTATAATCCAAGCATTCACATCTGGTATATTCATTAAATATTTTATTGCAGCATGGTTAGTATGTACAAATGTTTGATAGCATGTAATATAATGCCTAAATTTGGTCAGTGAATGCACAACATCCAAGGGTTCCTTTTCGATCACTGTGTAGTTCAGTTCAGCCTTTGACAGATTCTTACTGATAAAGTAGATAGCATAAGGAAAATTTTCATCTATCTAACCTAGGGATACTTCTATGGATTTATGTGAGGCATCAGCATGAATATGAAAAGGAAGGGCGCAATTTGGGCCTCGTAGAATCGGTGCATTGGTTAACTTGTTCCTTAGGGTGTCTAAGTCCTCTTGATAGCTTTTTAACCATATAAACTTAGAGTCCTTGGCCAACAAACCAAATAAAGGAGAGGCCAACTTGCTGAAGTCCTTTATGAACCTTTGGTAGTATCCATCCAACCCTAGGAAACTTTTGAAATCTCTCTGCTTTTGAGGAGGTGGGACCCTTTGGATGATACCTATTTTGTTTAGGTCCACCTGCAATCCTTGTTGAGATATTGAATGACCTAGCACAGTCCCTGCAGTCATCAAGAATTCACATTTTTCGGGACTGACATAGAGGTTCATTTCAATGCATTTGTGCAATACGTTTCCTAGGATGGACAGAGCTTCTTGAAAATCATAGCCATAAGGTGTAAAATCATTCCTATAAATTTCTACCGCATCATGGACTAACTCGACAAAATACTCAGGACTGCTCTCTGGAAAGTGGCAGGAGCATTGTGTAGGCCAAAAGGAAGGACCCTATAGGCAATGTACCCCAAGGACAAGTGAAGGTGGTTTTATCCTAGTCTTTCGGGCTGATCTGGATTTGGTTGTACCCACTGAATCCATCTAGGAAAGAGAAAAACTTTTTCCCTACCAGGCCGTCTAGCACTTGGTCAATGAAAGGTAGAGGAAAATGATCCTTCTTTGTGGCATTGTTCAACTCCCTTTAATCGACACAAATCCTCCACTTACCATTTTTCTTTGGAACTAACACCAAAGGAGAGACTCATTCACTATCGGAGATACGGTAAATGAATCCTACATCTAGTAGTTTTTGCAGTTCCTCTTTGACTATATCTTTAAGAGTTGGATTCGTCCTCCTTTGGGGCTATCGAACTAGCTTGCAACCTTCTTTGATGTATATGTGATGAGTACACACTAAGGGGTGCACTCCCTTAATTTCTTTGTAACTCCAAGCGAAGGCATCTAGATGTTCCTTTAGCATGTTGCATAACTTCTCTTCTTGGAGAGAATTGATTTTCAAGGTTCTCTCAGGGACAAATTCTATGGTTTTGACATGGAGGGGGTTGGAATCAGCCAAGTATAGGTCAATTGGATGATTTTTTTGGGTTTCCTTTACTACATCTTCTAAGGAAAATGTACTAGGAGTTAGACTTTGAAGTAGGTGTTCAACCAAATCATCTTCATCCTACTGTCCTCCTCCCATGGTTGTTTCTAAAGTATAAAGTTGGGCAGAATAAACTTCATATTTTTCCTCCTCCTCCAACCATAAAGGTAAAACATTCTCTAGAGATGGCTGAGTAGGAGGGTATAGGACTAACTTCTTGGACATATGCCCATTCTTGATGGTCATATTCCCAGCTCTACAGCTGATGTAAGCATCAACAGTGGCCAACCAGGGTCTCCCAAGGATGAGAGGGTAACCAGTAAGCTTAGCCTTAGGTTGGAGAACTAAGAAATCTGCAGGGTACTCCCAAGAGTCAATGGAGACCATCACATCCTCCACAATCCCCTCAGGGGTCACTGTGGTATGGTCTGCAAGTTGCAGAATTATTGTGGTCTTCCTCAATGAACCTTAGAGGTTGAGCTTGAGCCTGGTGTCCTTGGTCATCACATTAATGGTAGCCCCAAGATCGATCAAATTTTGTGGGAAAATGGTGCCATTGATGAGCACATCTACTACAGGGATTCCAGGGTCCAAATACTTTGGACAAATTACCTGCCCCGGCATTAAATCGGACAACTATCCAATGACATTAATGGTAGGGGCATCTCTTCTTCACCTCTCTGGATGCTTGAAGCAATTCTTCTTAATCAACTTATTTTAAATAGGAACATATTTTATTTCTTGGAGAAGTGGAATCTTTACAAATAATATTTTTCAATTCTCCCAGAAGTTCAGTCTCTTCTAGGGTAGGCTAGAGTGGTTGGGTTAATCTCTCAAGAAAGGGTGGATTTACTTTAAGAATGCTTTCCTCTCTTTCTTCCTCAACCTCCCTTGGTGGAGGTGGAGGTTGGTTATCCGGGAGAAATCTCCCAAATCTCAGGTTAATCTCTTAGATTTCCACAACATAAGCTAGATATGATGTCTCTCCATTGTATACGTGTTGAGCATGTCTGTTGTTCGGGTTCGTATTTGGCTGGGTAGGAATCTGGGATTGCTTGGGTGGAGCAGAGTGTAACAGTTGTGGTTGGGTAGGTGATGGGGGAAATAAAGTTGGAGCATTGTTGTATTAGGGACCCCACCCTTGGGGCAGTGCATTCCACTGAGGTTGTGGTCGAGCATATTGTTAAAATGACTGGCTGGCTGGCTGGGAGTGATACTGAGATGAAAAGGACCAAGGAGGAGGTGTAGACCAGGAAGGATGAGAATGGGGTCCCCAAGAAGGTATGGATGTGGTCTAGTTGGTGTTGTAATATGCATGGGATGACCCTTGCATGTCCTGTTGGTATGGTCTAGGCCCATAAGGTCTCCTTTGGTTTATGTAGTAGAGCTACTTAGTGACCTCTTCAGCACCTTGATATACAGCTTTGATTCCAGGAAAAGAAGGGCACTTGTCTGTGGAGTGGTTTTCTTCAGAGGCTGAGCAAATTTCAATAGAATTCAATGTATATTTATTCCTAGGGTACCTCCTGGTGCATCTAGAACAGAAAATGGCCAAGGCTCTCTCTGATTCCTCCTACTTCCTCTTAATGTGCATAGTGTCCATTTGTAAGGCAAGGGTTTGCAGCATCTCACTCTTGAAATCTTCTAGCATGTTTCCAATTTCACCCTTGATGGATGAGTTTGAAGAGGATGTACTGACCATAGGTTGACTACCCCTACCCTTTTTCCTAGCTGCCCTAGATTGGTTTCTAAAGGCACTCTTGATATCCTCATAGAGTAATTGGTAGATATCTCCCCTTGCTAACAAGTGTAGGGTATCCAGAAGATCTTCCCTTACTCCCCTAAGCAGGACTATCTTTATTGACTCAGGGTCAAGTGTGCACCTGTCCCTCTTGTAACTAGGCTGGAATATTTCTTCATAATCCTCTACAGATTCATCATTGCCTATGGTCATCCTAAAAATTTCCTCTTTAGTATCCTTTGACCTATAGTAGTCCCAATACTTGTTGTTAAAGGCTTGCTGCATCTGAGCCCAAGTTGTGATGCTATCCCCAAGTAAACCCATGAACCAGTGAAATGTTGCATCCTTGAGGGTAGATGGAAATAGTTTTAAATTCTAATCATCATGTGTATAGTCATAGGTTCGGCATATAACAACAAACTCAAATAAGAAAGTGTCAGGATATTTAGTGGTCAAGCCATGGAAATGAGCTAGGGCAGAGGGGCTTATATTTTTCATCTTAGTGTCCCCATTGGTTTCCCTGATGGAGAAGGCACCCTCAACTCTCTCTATATTCCCTCTGTCATTTCTATTTTCAGCCATTGGTTCAGTAGGAATGGGTTCTTCTTCTTCTTCTTCCCCTGTAGGTTCTTCAAATATGTCAGGTTGCTCACTTAAGGGTTCCTCCAGTTCACAGCCACCGAAGAAGAGGGAAGGTTGGTTGTTTGATGTAGTGGGGGTATTTGGAAAAAAATTCCCGAAGTTTTCCCTATTCCTAGGAGGAATGAAAGGAAATATTTTTGGTTTGGTTTTTTGTTTTTTTTTTCAAACTTGGAAAGTACTTTGCAGAATTGAAATTATTGATTAAATGAAAACTATTCACTGAATGAAAAACTACTTGTTGAATTGAAATCTTGCTTGCAAAATGGAAAGGAAAGCAAAAAAAGTATAATGAAAAAGGAAGCAACTAAATTACTTTTGCATAAATAAACTAATGGCAGAATATTGGAGACAAGAAATAGAAGAAAGAAAGCAGTAATCACATATTAATCAGACACCTCCCCAGCAATAGTGCCAAAAAGTGATCAACGCCAGTATTGCAGCAAGAATTCTGCAACTCCTGGGCTACTAGCTTTACTTTATCAACCCGGGGTTCATACAAACTTGGAGGTGACAATGATGTATACACAAGTAAAAGTGATGGTTCTACCTTTTGTCACGGTTCAGTTGGTGAGAGACCACTAGGGTTTTCAAGCTAGAATTATATGGAGTCACAAGAAGCTTCATTTCTTTATGGAAGAAATGGAAATCTACTCTAAAGGAGAGCTACTCTATTGCAATGATGAAAAAGACTGAAATTCAATGCTAAATCACACCATTTCCTAATTAACTTCTAAGAAACTATGTTTTGAAATAATTCAAAATTAACATGAACCAAATGCTATTATATAAGCATGGAAGTGAAAAGCATCAAACATCACTATTGTGCAAGTAAAGGAACTGAAATAACTCTATTTTTGTATTTTTGTCTTTTCATGCAAAATAAAGTATGCAAACTAATTTCTTTTGGTGATTGGCAGGTGAATTAAAGATGTTGGAGGATGGCTGGAAGGTGTGGGAGACCCTTGGGAGACCTTTGGTGACTTCCTAGAGTTTTTCCCTCAATTCGGCCTCAAAACATGCCATTTCAGGAAATCCTATAGGATGTACTAGAAACCTACAGGATTCCCTGTAAACTTGCAAGATACAGCTGAGAGAAAAATGGAAGGTGTTGGAGGTGATGGAAGGCTTAGGGAAGGTGGTATATGGGTGGAATGAAATGAGGAAAGGTCTAGGATCACTCAGAAGTCAACAACAATGAAATAATATGGTTGGATTCGCTCAATGTGCTTGGAAGAATTTCTATGTAAAATGATGAAAACTAGTGAAGGCAATGGTGGAAACAAGGAATGACAATGGTGGTTGAAGTGGAAGGTGGTTTCTGGGTATGAAGTCTTTGTCTACTAATGAAGCACCTGCTCTGCATAAAACATGTATAATTTCCAAAAATCTATGTGAACAAGAAGCATTCTCGTAAGCTAGAAAAGCATAATTAATGAACTAAATACCTACATTATGAATGAGGAAAGTTGTTGAAAGGAATGAAAGAATGGATTAGATCGACAACAAGAAAAAATATAGAAGAGATGGCAATGAAATCCTACTTTGTAAAACTGATCAAATGCTAACTTAAATACAGTAAACTCTAAAGCCCATGCAAGAAATAGAACTTTGTGTTTTTGGGGTTGCATAAAGGTCCCTTCCTCAAATCATGATCCCAAAGGGAGGAAATGAGGCCAATACACCTACTGATAGCCTTTTGGTCCTCCTTTTATCCCTGCTAACCTACTACTAAAGTAAGGCACAAATGGAAGAAAACTAATAAACAACCAAAACAATCTACACTACTTGCAATGAAAATACATCTAAATGAAAATTAACAATGAAGCTATGAGACTAATCTAAACATAAATATATAAGAAAGAGGATCCTTGGCTTCTAGTGTTGGGCCCTAACCCAAGAGCTTCAACCCTCTGACTTAACTCAGTGCTAGCTCAAAACAAAACTCATTCTTATTACCAAAACAGAAAATTACATCAATAAAACTTCACAAGTCTGGAGCTCGAAAATAACTTAGAGTTTTACAACAAAAATTGAAATCATAATAAGGCTCTAGGCCTCTATACTTATACAATTGAAGTCCCCAATGACTTCCTTAAAATTAGGGAAGGTTGGCTCCCAAACTCTAGATAAACTAGCTCTTTGTCTCTCACTTGATCGACTGCCTTCTAATCTTCATGACTTGGCTACTTGCACTCTGAACTAGTGTGATAGATGGAGGAATATTCGAATGGGGGAGAAGTAAATGATGAGGACTTACTTCCTACAATCCCTCTCCCTTGTCCCATTCGAGTTTTTAACCTTAGTCTTTGCCAAAATTCCTTGATTTTCTCCTTGAATCCTGCATTCAATGCATATTAGTCCACTAGGCATAATATCCAACTCTAACTCATCTCATAAACAAAATATAATCAAAAACATGTAACAAGTTGTGAGAAAAGTTGGTTTGACTAAGCTAGGATGTGAATTAAGGCCCATATAGTTACCCAATGATGAGGCTCATCAATTACTTGACATTTTGGCATTGTTGTCGAGGAGGTGTAATAAACTAGTGCCTCGGAATATAGCTTGTTTTGTTAAACATTGAAAACATTTAGTGATTATCTTTACTCTACCTTATAGTGTAAAAAAAAATTTGGGGGAATGGGAATATAAGACGGGAGGTAAGAACCTTCACCACCACCATAGTGAGTCCTAAAAAGCCAATTATATTAAATATTGTTTCTAGAGGTTAATAGATAATATAGGCCTATTCATTTGAGCACATAGAGGTAGAGGAAGAAATCCAACAAATTGAATTGAAAAAAATCCCCACGTACTAATCCATGTGTAATATAGGAACTATCAACAAACAAAAATAAGATGTTAAAGAATTTGTTGAACAAATAAGGGCTCATCACTACAAGGAATTTCTTAAATCTTTGTTCCAATTTCAAAGCTATGCTTAGATATAGATATGGTTTTTAAGAAGAGAAAAAAATCCATGAACAAATATGTGGAGAATATCTAAATGGCCTTACCAATTATACTTGCAAATTTGTAGAAGAAGACCAAGAATCATGGACACCAACTAATGAAGCACAAATGTTGGAACCTGAGATTGAAGAGTTGCTTGCATGTCTGACAACATATTGTATAAATGAAGACTATATTTCAGAATATTTACTTGCCATGATGAAGGAAGATACTTAACTAGGAAGCCAAGGAAATCAAGAATATATGGAAGATTGGTTTCAAATAGTCATTAGGCCACATCATGCCTCCATTTTTCAACACTTCTTGGCATCTAATTCATGTGAGCAACTGATTCTTCACATCTAGGTATTTTTTAAAGCATTATTTTTAGCACTGGATATGAATTCTTTGGATACCCTTATATTTATATGGTTACACTGGAAATATGCATACACTTGAAGATATTTTCCTATTTTCAGTGGAATAGGTTAGTATAGGAGAATAAATAAATAGATTTCTTTAATTAATAATCTTGAGCTAACTATGTTCATTCTTATGCTCGTTAAACTATGAGAGGAACATCTACCAAGCATAGGTTTATCTTTTTATCTAGTCTTGGTAAATTCACTACAACAAAACAGGCAATTTGCGCCAGATTTAGCACCAGATTTTAGTGCATTTTTTTCTCAATTGGGATGAGCAGTCTGGCGCTAAATCTAGCTCTATTGTACAATTCTTAAAGCATCCTTTTTTGCACCAAATTTTGCATCTTTTTTACGCCAAATTTTCCATCATATTTTGCACCAATATTTTCATTTGGTTTTACAACAAGTTTGGCTTCTAATTTTGTTCCATTTTTGGCATCATTTTTTGCTCCCTCTTTTGTGGCATTCTTTGCTTCTAGTTTTGTGTCATAATTTGCATCGATTTTTACACCATCTTTGGCATCTGATTTAGTGCCTTTTTTACATCCAGTTTGTGCCAATTTTTGCATCTGGTCTTATGCCATTTTTTGCTTCTAATTTTGTACTTATTTTTACGTCTATTTTTGTGTCAGTTTTTCTCCCATTTTTTATACCATTTTTTTCATCCAATTTTGCATCATATGTTGAATCTGATTTAGTGTCAAATTTTGCATGCATTTTTGCACCATTTTTTGCATCCACGTTTGCGTTTTATTTATCTCCCTTTTTTTCATCCTATTTTGCACCATATTTTGCATTTAATTTTGCATCATTTGTTTCATCCAATTTAGCATCATTTTTAACACCATTTCTTTCATCCAATTTTGCATCCTTTTGAGCATCTAAATTTGCATTCTATGTTGAACCATATGTTGCATCCACCTTTGCATCCCATTTTGTGTCTATTGTTACCTTCAATTTTGAGCCATTTTTCCGTCTACTTTTGCATTTGTTTTTGCACCAAGTTTTGAATGATTTGTTGCACCTCATTTTACATCCAATGTTGCATCCAAATTTGAGCCATTTTTATGTCCATTTTTGCACCAATTTTTCTTCTTTTGTGTCAAATTTTGCCCCATTTTTTATGTCCAAATTTGCATCCTTTTTGGTATCTAATTTTTTTCCTTTTTGGCTTCCAAATTTGCATCCTTTTTTCTGCCACATTTTGTGTCCACATTTGCATCTCATTTTGCACCTAGATTTTAGTTTGAATTTTCATCTAGTTATGCATCATTTTTGACATCCTTGGTTTCACCCTTTTTTAGTCTGATTTTGCATCTTGTTTTGTGTCTTTTCTTACATCCTTTCTTCATCCTAATTTTACACCATTCTTTAAATCCTCATTTTGGTGTCCATTTTTGCATCCTTGTTTCTGCCCAGTTCGGTATCCTTTCATATGCCCTATTTTGTTCCCTTCTTTGTGTCTAGTGTTGCACCATTTTTTTATTTTACTTTAAAACCTTTTTTGTGTCATTGTTTGCTTCTTGTTTTGATGGCTAGTTTACCATCCAATTCTACTCCCAATTTTGCATCCATGGTTAAATCCACTTTTGGCTTCTTGTTTAGAGTTTTACTTTTATTTCCATTTATGACCCCCTCTATGGATTCATTTTACTAAGTTCATTTACATAGTGAAATATATTAAAGTTTCTAAATATCATTTTGTTGTAGGATTTAATGCATGGTTAGATGAAAATAAAACCCTTTCAGTTTATCCCAGAAACCTAGGACAAACCAATTAAGAGAAAGGTTGTTCTAAAGCTTAGGATTCTTAGTAGATCAAGATGTAGAGTATAGATTAAGAAAAAGAGAATGAATTCTTGTGAGTCCTCGCATGCAGGTCTTCTTGGAGTTTTTAGTATAGCTAGGAAGCGCTTCTAGCTAGCTCCAAAGCTTGGTCCTACACATAAGAGAGAGAATAAAGAAACCTTCATAGCATAATATCTTGATAATGGAAACTATCATAAACATATAAATATTATTGAATAAATAAATACAAACCAAAATTCCATACATCCATTAGTTAAATAGAAGAAGTAAAGAATGAATTGAAATATATGGAAGGAATAACAACTGATCTATATGAATAAAGGAGTTGGAGGAAACATACAACAATCAGATGTAGTTGCAACAACACCTCCCCCAACTCATAGCTCCAAAACTCTCCCTCTCAAGATAGATCTCGGCAACGTGAAAATACAAGGATTCCCATCATTTTTTCAATGGCCAAGCCTCCAATATATAGGAAAGTGAAGGCTATGAATATTTCCCAAATTCCTCATTAGTTCAATTTGGGAAAAATCTTTTGGGTGAATAATGTTTCGTCATATAAAAATGGCCTTTTCCACTTTTTAGATGCTTTTGTGCTTAGGAAAAAGCTTCCTGATGCTTTATGGCTCTTTTTCGCTTTTGTATGCTTTTATTTTTTAGGAAAAAGCTAAAGATGAGGATAAAGAGATCACATTCCACCATATGAGTTTCCAAAAGTGAA
>APFE031083679.1:0-20352 GCA_000404065.3 Pinus taeda
CTTCAGTCATATAGTGCCTTAGGAAAGGAAAGGAAGGTCTCATTTGGAAATGACACCCCTGCACTCATAAAAGGTAAATGTTTTGTTCTTTTAAAAGAAAAGGTCAAAGCTATAAATGTTATGTATGTTGATGGCTTCAAGCATAATCTATTGAGTATCAGTCAAATGTGTGATCAAGGAAATGAGGTAATATTTCTATCAAATGGATGTATTACTCATGAGCTTGATACAAGAGAAATAGTGATCAAAGGCATAAGAACTCCAAATAATTTATACATACTCAAGGTAGGACAACAACAATGATATCTAAGCAAGAATGATGAACACTGGCGATGGCACAAAAGATTGGAGAATCTAAGCTTCTCTCAGATAAGGAAAGCATGCAAATATCAGGTAGTTCGTGATCTCCCTAACATCAGAATTCTAGATAATACAATATGCAAATCATGTCAGTTTGGCAAGAAAACCAAAACTAATTTCCTTGAAAAGGAAGTATCAGCTAGTATGCCACTTGAACTTGTCGATACCGATGTATGCGATCCATGCAGAGAAGGGTCACCTCTTGGATATTCTGAAGAAGCATCTCAAGCACAGAAGCCATCCACCTCCAAAATTTAGCTAGATGCAGCACGGAGAAGTGAACATGTTGACAATCCACTGCAAAGGCATAGAGAAGATTACTAGGTAAATTAGGGTCAATCTAATTGAAGGATGAACAAAGATCACCAAGTAAATTGGGGGCAATCTACTTCAAGGATGAACAGAAGTTACAACCAACCGTAGGTAAATCATTCTCAATTTTCCTATGGAAACTACAGTCACCTAGACGGTAGGTTTGATAATCGTAGGAATTTCTTCAATGGCAATGTTTCTCTTGTCATAACTTTGGACACAAAGCTACTCAATGTGTTGCCTACAAGACCATCATGACTAGAGAAGCATGAAATCAAAGGAGTGTGAATGGGATCATGAAAAGGACCTACAATAACTTTTCTGCTCTTGAGAATCAAATAGAATGTTCTATTTGTAATGACTTCGGTCATGAAGATTCTGAATGCAGGAGTAGGTTTCGGAAAAAAAATCAGAAGGAGCAAGCTTCATTGAGTCCAAAAACATGGAGAAAGAAATAACCGCAACTAGAAAGATGTGGTATAGCCTTATATAGGGAAGGACAGGAAATTCAGTGGTACATCAACAGTGGATGCACGAAACATATGACAGGTGATAAAGATAAACTTCAGTCATATAGTGCCTTAGGAAAGGAAAGGAAGGTCTCATTTGGAAATGACACCCCTGCACTCATAAAAGGTAAATGTTTTGTTCTTTTAAAAGAAAAGGTCAAAGCTATAAATGTTATGTATGTTGATGGCTTCAAGCATAATCTATTGAGTATCAGTCAAATGTGTGATCAAGGAAATGAGGTAATATTTCTATCAAATGGATGTATTACTCATGAGCTTGATACAAGAGAAATAGTGATCAAAGGCATAAGAACTCCAAATAATTTATACATACTCAAGGTAGGACAACAACAATGATATCTAAGCAAGAATGATGAACACTGGCGATGGCACAAAAGATTGGAGAATCTAAGCTTCTCTCAGATAAGGAAAGCATGCAAATATCAGGTAGTTCGTGATCTCCCTAACATCAGAATTCTAGATAATACAATATGCAAATCATGTCAGTTTGGCAAGAAAACCAAAACTAATTTCCTTGAAAAGGAAGTATCAGCTAGTATGCCACTTGAACTTGTCGATACCGATGTATGCGATCCATGCAGAGAAGGGTCACCTCAAGGAGAAGAATACTTCATATTGCTCATTGACGATGTTTCCATAATGTTTTGGATAGGACTTATGAAGCATAAAGACAAAGGTTTCAAAAAGTTCAAGGCATTCAAAACCTTGGTTGAAAACGAATCAAATTGCGGAATCAAATGCCTCAGGTTTGATCGAGGAAGGGAATTTACCTCAGATGAATTCTTTGATTTTTGTGAAGAACATGGAATAAGAAGGGAATTCTCTATGGCAAGGACTCCTCAGCAAAATGGAGTACAAGAAAGGATGAACAGAATGGTTCAACAAATGGCTCGTGCTATGCTTGATGAGTCTGGAACTTCTACAACCTTTTGGGGTGAGGTTGCATTTGCTATCATTACTATTCTCAACAAGAAAAATGTTTGGGTAAATATCACTCAGACTCCTCATGAACATTGGTACGGTAAGACTCCTACGGTAAAATACTTCAAAATTTTTGGAAGAAAATGTTACATTAAGAGGACTGATGAAAACCTTGGCAAGTTTGAACCTAGAGCAGATGAAGGAATTCTCCTTCATTAATCTCCCCACAACAAAGGATATAAATGTTATAATAAAAGGCTTAGAAAATTTGTTGAAAGTATTGATGTAGTGGTTGATGAAGAAGGAAATATTCCTAGGCAGGTAAAATCTGAAGATTTTGAAGATGATGAGGAATATCCTTCAACATCAAATCAGACTTATGATGAAGGAGAAACTGATGAGGCACCAAAGGAATAGATAAGGGTAGAAGAAAAGACTCCATCTAGGTACGTTCAAAAGAATCATCCAGAAACTCAAATTTTAAGGCAGAAAGAGGCAGGTGTATAAACAAGGAGAACTATTTCAGAAGCTTCAAGCTATCTGGCATTGCTCTCCTCCACTGAACCACGAAATGTAAGTGAAGCATGCAAAGATGAATGCTAGGTCAAGGCCATGAATGAAGAACTTGAGTAGATTGAAAATAATAAGACTTTGGAGTTGGTTCCTAGACCAAATGATAAGAATGTCATATGGACAAAATGGATATTCAAAAATAATTTGAATGAAAATGGAGATGTTATTAGAAATAAGGCTAGACTTGTTTGTAAAGGGTATGCTCAACAAGAAGGTATAGACTTTGAAGAAACTTTTGCACCGGTTCCTAGAGTTGAAGCCATAAGAATGTTCCTTGCTCTTTCTAGCTTTCAGAAGTTAAAAGTATTTCAAATCGATGTGAAATCTGCCTTTTTAAATGGAGACTTAGAAGAAGAAGTGTATATTGAGAAACCAGATGGAATCGTCCTTGGAAATGATCCAAAACTTGCATGCAGACTTAAGAAGGCACTTTATGGTCTTAAACAGGCTCCAAGCGCTTGGTATTTTTGGTTGGAAAAATATCTCCATCAACAAGGTTTTTCAAAAGGATCAACAGATAGCAATCTATATATAAAAATCGATAATGATAAATTGCTAATACTTGTTGTGTATGTTGATGACATCATCTTTGGTAGCAATGAAGAAGTCATGAGTCAAAAATTTGCTTTGGTAATGCAAAAAGAATTTGAAATGTCCCTGCTTGGTGAGCCGACATATTTTCTTGGTTTACAAGTCAAATAGAATAAAGATGGTATCTTTCTATCACAAACCAAGTACCTCAAGAAAATCTTGAAGAAATATGGCATGGAAGATTTGAAACTAGTATGTACCCCTATGGTAACAGGATGCAGCCTCAGCACAAATTATAATTCAGCAGCAGTATATCAACCAACCTATAGATCCATTACTGGTAGTCTGTTGTATCTGACAGGTACTGGACCAGACATCATGCATGCAGTGGGAATAGTGGGAAGATTCCAGGAAAATCCAAAAGAAGCACATCTTCATCCAGTTAAAAGGATTTTCAAATATCTTCAAGGAACAAAAAACTATGGCTTATGGTATCCTAGAGATACAGATATCACACTTCATGCATATATAGATGCTGACTGGATAGGAAGCGTGGATGATAGAAAAAGCACTAGTGGTGGTGCATTCTTTATGGGTTCCAGATTAGTATCTTGGTTCAGCAAGAAACAAAGTTCAATTACTTCATCTACAACTGAGGTAGAATATGTGGCTGTTGCATCTTGCTGCACACAACTCCTTTGGATGATGCAAACTTTGCAAGATTTTCAAATCACTTGTACTCCACCTATCTCCATTTTATGTGATAATACAAGTGCAATAAGTATTTAAAAGAATCCTGTCATGCATTCAAAGATCAAGCACATACCTATCAAATATCATTTTCTCCAAGAACAAGTGCTTCAACAAATGGTCAAATTGGAGTATGTTTCCTCAAAGGAATAGGTTGCTGATATACTCACAAAACCACTGCCCATGGAGATTTTTGAATACCTCAGACAAAAGTTGGGAGTAGTTGATGCATCATCTTGCTATTGAAATTTATCTGTTTCATAGAAAAGTGGTTGTACGCGAGTTTCATGAGGAGGATCTGCGTACATACACTGGTTTATGTGGATAAGTCACGTATATGTTAGTTTGAAGTCAAACAGTGGGCCAGGCTCAAGATGAAAAGAGTCTGATATGGGTCTGACAACAAAGTAGAGAATTCAGCATGTACTTAGGGGGAGCATAACCCTTTTCTCTTCATGACAAAGGGGGAGAATGACTTTGAGTGATTTGGGGTTACCATCAAGTCCAAAGGGGGAGATTGTTGGCATTATGATACAAGTGTTGTCTTGATGACAACTCACACAGATGACAGATCATAGTGCAGCAGGTTAGTAGCAAAGAATTGATGTTTAGACTACAAAGAATGAAGAAACAAAAGTATATACGCAGGTTCACTATATACCAAGTCACAAACATATGAAGGTTCACTATATACCAAGTCATGTACACACGTAGGTTAACTATATAACAAGTCATGTATATACATAGGTTTGCGATATATCAAGTAGTGTATACACGCAATTTCACTATATACAAAGGCGCGTATATTGTACACACACACTTTCACACAAGGAAAGGAGTGTACATGTCAGAAACTAAGTTTTAGGTCTGTGGGGGTCTGTGGTGTTTGGACCTATGGTTTTGGACCTTGGTATTGCAACCAGGTATTGGGTCCCTAGTATTGGTCTTAAATGCTTTTGGACCATGTTATTGAGTAAGGCCTAAGATTATAAAAGGGCAATAAATTCTTTAGGCAAAGGCATTCACTTCAGCATTAATATCTTGTGAAGAGCAAGATTTAGAATTGGGTTATGGTGCATAGCTAGATCTGAACCAAGGAGGAACATGAGAACTAGAAGAAGGATAAGTTCTACTGATGGGTCAAGATATTAAGGATTGAACAATAGTATCTTTATGTGATTTTGATCTGTTATTTGTAGCATGACTTGATCTATAAATTTGATGATTTGGGTGTAACTGATGTTTGAATATTTGAAAAGGGAAAATTTTCTTTTATAGATCTGTAGGCAAGTTTGGCACAGCAGAGGCGCGTATACATGTTGCTACTGTAATTCAAAGAAGCGTATACACTGGTTTGCCTTAATACAGATGAGTATGCATGGAGGTTCCTCATATTGAAGTAGTGTACGTCTCGTGAAATATATTTTAGCTACTTCTGTTTATTTCTGTAGTGTTCTGGGTTGGTTTCTGGTTACTGTTAATGTATTCTGGTTACAACATTCAGAGAAGTAATTGTTTTGATTCAGTTTTGATAGAAGAAAAGGAGATTGGTTGATACAAATATACTTGATGTTTGATTGATGTTATTCATGGATCCAGTCTAAAAATTTATGAATCATGGTCCCTGGAAGAAGAGAAGATTGTAGCCTTTTGTAGGTTAGCACCTATGTACTAGTACCTCGGCTAGTATAAGAGCTAAGGGGGTTGTATCTCCCTTCCAGGAGAATTTGGAGAACGAGAGAACGTTGTAGCCTTCTGCAGGTATCAACCTATGTACTGGTATAAGGCTACACTAGTACATAAATATTGTAAAAGAAAGTTCCTTATTAGAAGAAGATAGAGATGAATTTCAGTAGGTGGTTTTCACCCACATTGGTTTTCCACCTTATATCATGGTGTTCATGTGTGCTTCTTGTGTGTGATGATCTACTTTGTTTTTACTCCACCTGTTTACTATTCATATGATTAATGAAGTTCTGATGCACTAATTAAAGATCAACATTTAATGAATTAACTAAATCATAAGTTTACTAGATATACGCTAGTTGCATTAGACACAGTTCTGTGGACATGCGGGTTCCCTTAACTGTAGTAGTGTATACGAATCTGAGTATGGAAATGAAAAAGTGTTTGATTTGATAATACTGATTCAAGCCCCCTCTCAGTATTATTTCCAACAATTGGTATCAGAGCAGGTCCTTCAAAACAAGCTTGATTGCCTGGAGGAAGATCTATCATCATGAGCAACTACGAAAGAAAGGCATGTATCAGGCCACCAATCTTTTATGGGAGCAACTTCATCTATTGGAAGGTAAGAATCACAACCTATCTTCAATCTCTTGGTATAGAAGTTTGGGATATCATGAAAGAAGGATACACATTTCCATCAGCAACTCCTACAAATACGGTTGGTAAGAAGCAGTATGAAACGAATGCAAAGGTTGTCAATACTCTATTAGCAAGTTTATCTCAATCAAAATTCGTCAAGGTTATGCAACTCAAAACTGCAAAAGAAATATGGGACAATATCATTCTGAGCTATGAAGGAGACGATCAGGTAAAACATGCAAAACTACAAACTCTCAGAATTCAATATGAAAATCTCGGAATGCGCAATGATGAAAGTGTGGCTAAATATTTCTTATGTATAGATGAGATTGTTAATCATATGAAAAACTTGGGTGAAGAAATAAAAGAAGCTACGCTAGTTGAAAAGGTTCTAAGATCTTTGTCTTCTAAGTTTGAATCAAAAGTTTTTACCATAGAAGAAAAGGAAAATCTACAAAGCATTACCATGTCACAACTGCATGGAATCCTAACTACTTTGGAAATGAGAAAAGGTGGACCATCAGATAGGAGAGAAGTTGCATTCAAAGCTTTAGGAAAAGGAGATTACAATGAGTCAAGACATATGTCAGAAGAAGAGGAAGAATCAAACTTTGTCAAGAACTTTCAATGGGGTTCTAGAAGATTCAGAGGTAAGCTACCTTTCAAATGCTTTGCTTGTGGAAGAGTCGGTCATTATGCAGCCAAGTGTCCTCATAAATATAAGCTTGACAAAGGTAAGGAACCAGTTAGATGGAAAAAAAAACATAATGTAAGTAAGAAGAGCTATTATACACATGAAGACAGTGATGGATTTTCAATTAGTGATGAAGATGAACAATGTAATGATTATAGACTTTTGATGGATTTTGAAGATGATGATTTCTTGGATGCTATAAATGAAGATGATCTCTATTAAGAAATTTCTAAACTTAAAATATGTTTAGAAGAAAAGAGTATGATCATAGATACTCTGACATTCCAACTTGCTGAAAGGGAAAAACACAATGAAAATTAGAAGTGGAATTGTGGGACTAGAAAAGGTTATGAGAAAACAAAGCTCTTATCGTAATTTTCTTAAGTACTGAAACTTGTGGTTCAAAGTGTGAATTCTTCTCTAATCAAGATAGTCTGGATATTCTGTAGATCATCTCAAGCAGAAGCCATCCACCTCCAAAGTTATCTAGATGCAGCAAGGAGAATGACAGGTTGACAATGAAGCAAAGATAAGTAGATCACGGGTAAATCACGGTGTCTACTTTTCAAGGATGAACAGAATTATCGGGGCAATCTACTTAAGGACAACAAAGTTACAACCACGATAGCTAAAAATTTGTCATTTGCCTATTGAACACATCACTTGACGATATTTTGATATTGTGGAATTTCTTCAATGCCAATGTTCTTGTTGTCAAATTGACACAAAGCTACTCAATGTGTTGCCTACAAGACCATCATGACTAGAGAAGCACGAAATCAAAGGAGTGTGACTGGGATCATGAAAAGGACCTACAATAACTTTTCTTCTCTTGGAAATGAAATAGAATGTTCTATTTGTAACAACTTTTGTCATGAAGATTCTAAATACAGGAGTAGGTTTTGGCAAACAACTAAAAAGTAGCAAGCTTCATTGAGTCCCAAAACATGGAGAAAGAAATAACCACAATTAGAAAGATGTGGTATAGTCTTATATATGGAAGGACAGGAAAATCAGTGGTACATCGATAGTGGATGCTCGAAACATATGACAGGTGATGAAGAAAAACTTCAGTCATATAGTTCCTTAAGAAAGGAAAGGAAGGTCTCATTTGGAAATTACACCCCTGCACTCATAAAAGGTAAAGGTTCTATTCTTTTGAAATAAAAGCTTAAAGCTGGAAATGTTATGTATGTTGATGGCTTAAAGCATAATCTATTGAGTGTCAGCCAAATGTGTGATCAAGGAAATGAGGTAATATTTTGATCAAATGGATGTATTGTTTGTGAGATTGATATAGGAGAAATAGTGATCAAAGGCATAAGAACTCCAAATAATTTATACATACTCAAGCGAGGACAACAACAATGCTATCTAAGCAAGAATGATGAACACATGCTATGGCACAGAAGATTGCGGCATCTAAACTTCTCTCAGATAAGGAAAGCATGCAAATATCAGGCAGTTTGTGATCTCCCTGACATAAGAATTCCAGACAATACAATATGCAAATCATGTCAGTTTGGCAAGCAAACCAGAACTAATTTCCTTGAAAAGGAAGGATAAGCTAGTAAGCCACTTGAACTTGTCCATACTAATGTATGTGGTCCATCTAGAAAAAGGTCACCTCGAGGAGAAGAATACTTCATATTGTTCATTGACAACTTTTCCAGAATGTGTTGGATAAGACTTTTGAAGCATAAGGATGAAGCTTTCGAAAAATTCAAAGCATTCAAAGCCTTGGTTGAAAATGAATTAGATCGCAGAATCAAATGCCTTAGGTCTGATCGAGGAGGGGAATTTACCTCCGATTAATTCTTCAATTTTTGTGAAGAACATTGAATAAGAAGGGAATTCTCTACGGCATGGACCCCTCAGCAAAACGGAGTAGTAGAAAGGATGAATAGAACAGTTCAACAAATGGCTCATGCTATGCTTGATGAGTCTGGAACTCCTACAACCTTTTGGGGTGAAGCTGCATTTGCTACCGTTACTATTCTCAATAAGACAAATGTCTGGGTAAACAACACTCAGACAGCTCATGAACTTTGGTACAGTAAGACTCCTATGGTAAAATACTTAAAAAAATTTGGAAGCAAATGTTACATCAAAAGGACTGATGAAAACCTTGGCAAGTTTGAACCTAGAGCAAATGAAGGCATTCTCCTTGGTTACTCTCCCCGCAGCAAAGGATATAAATGTTACAATAAAAGACTTGGAAAATTTGTTGAAAGTATTGATATAGTGGTTGATGAAGAAGGAAATATTCCTAGGCAGGTAAAATTCAAAGATTTCGAAGATGATGAGGACTATCCTTCAACATCAATTTAGACTTATGATGAAGAAAAAAACTAATGAGGCACCAGAAGAATAGATAAGGGTAGAAGAAAAGACTCCATCCAGGTATGTTCAGAAGAATCATCCAGAAACTCAAATTTTGGGGCAGAAAGAGGTAGGTGTACAAATAAGAAGAACTATTTCAGAAGCTTCAAGCTATCTAACATTGCTCTCCTCCACTGAACCATGAAATGTAAGTGAAGCATGCAAATATGAATGCTGGGTCAAGGTCATGAATGAATAACTAGAGCAGATTGAAAAGAATAAGACTTTGGAGTTGGTTCCTAGACCAAATGATATGAATGTCATAGGGACAAAATCGATATTCAAAAATAAGTTGAACGAAAATGGAGATGTTATTAGAAACAAGGCCAGACTTGTTTGTAAAGGGTATGCCCAACAAGAAGGTATAGACTTTGAAGAAAATTTTGCACCAGTTGCTAGACTTGAAGCCATAAGAATGTTCCTTGCTCTTTCTAGCTTTCAGAAGTTCAAAGTATTTCAAATGGATGTGAAATATGCATTTTTAAATGGAGACTAAGAAGAAGAAGTGTATATTGAGCAACCAGATGGATTCATGCTTGGAAATGATTCAAAACTTGTATGCAGACTTAAGAAGGCACTTTATGGTCTTAAACAGGCTCCAAGGGCTTGGTATTTTCAGTCGGATAAATATCTCCATCAACAAGGTTTTTCAAAAGGATCAACAGATAGCAATCTCTATATAAAAATTGATAATGATAAATTGCTAATACTTGTTGTGTATGTTGATGATATCATCTTTGGTAGCAATGAAGAATTCATGAGTCAAAACTTTGCTTTGGTAATGTAGAAAGAATTTGAAATGTCCTTTCTTGGTGAGCCAACATATTTTCTTGGTTTACAAGTCCAATAGAATAAAGACGGTATCTTTCTATCACAAACCATGTACCTCAAGAAGATCTTGAAGAAATATGGCATGGAAGATTCAAAACTATTATGTATCCCTATGGTAACAGGATGCAGTCTGAGCGCAAATGATAATTCAGCAGCAGTACATCAACCAACCTATAGATCCATGATTGGTAGTCTGCTCTATTTGATAGGTACCTGATCAGACATCATGCATGAAATGGGAATAGTTGGAAGATTCCAAGAAAATCCAAAAGAAGCACATCTTGGGGCAGTTAAAAGGATTTTCAAATATCTTCAAGGAACACAAAACTATGGCTTATGGTATCATAGAGATACAAATATCACACTTCATGCATATACAGATGCAGACTAGGTAGGAAGCGTGGATGACAGAAAAAGCACTAGTGGTGGTGCATTCTTTATGGGTTCCAGATTAGTATCTTGGTTCTGTAAGAAACAAAGTTCAATTTTTTTATCTACAGCTGAAGTGGAATATCTGGCTGCTGCATCTTGTTGCACACAACTCCTTTGGATGATGCAAACTTTGCAAGATTTTCAAATCACTTGTACTCCACCTATCTCCATTTTATGTGATAATACAAGTGCAATCAGTATTTCAAAGAATCCTATCATGCATTCAAAGACCAAGCACATACCTATCAAATATCATTTTCTCTGAGAACAAGTGCTTGAACAAAAGGTCAAATTGGAGTATGTTGCCTCCAAGGAATAGGTTGCTGATATACTCACCAAACCACTTCCCAAGGAGACATTTGAATACCTCAGATAGAAGCTGGGAGTAGTTGATGCATCACCTTGCTGTTGAAACTTGTCTGTTTCAGAAAAAAGTAGTTGTACGTGATTTTCATGAGGAGGATCCGTGTACATAAACTGGTTTATGTGGATACAGTCATGTATATGTTGGTTTGACATGAACCAGTGGGCTAGGCTTAGGATGAAAAGAGTCTGATATGGGTCTGACAAAGACCATCTGGCACAGGTTCAGGGGGAGCATATATTCTTCTAATAATGAATTGTTGGCATTATCTTAGAAAATATTGGTTCACTTTCACTGTATTTTTTATTTCAGGTGGAACAGGTGTAGAGGGAGAACATGGTTGCTAGTCTGAATGATGATTGACATATGTTGCTAATGATAGTTGTTGATAACTATCATAGTCTTGGTGTAGATATTTCGTCTCTATGCCATGTATTTCTTTTCTTATCAAGGTCATGTAACAACCTACTTTGGTTTCTCCACTATGATTGAGATGGATTATGTAATGTTCTTGTTTTATCTTGTGTAAACTTTTGGTGTATCCCCACTTGGTTGGGAGATGGATGTATGTATGAGTCTTTGGTGGTAAGAAGGTCATTTATGATGTATAAAGTTATGTATCTTCATGTAGACCATCTTCTTTCAAACCTTTCCTACAGTCAGGAGGAGCATGGACAACAGAACAAAGTAGAGAATTCAGCATGTACTCAGGGGGAACATAACCCTTTGCCATTGATGACAAAGGGGGAGAATGACTTTGAGTGACTTGGGGTTGCCATCAAGTCCAAAGGGGGAGATTGTTGGCATTATGATACAAATGTTGTCCTTGATTGAAACTCACACAAATGACAGATCATAGTGCAGTAGGTCAGTAGAAAATAATTGATGATCAGACTACAAAGAATGAAGAAACAAAAGTATATACGCAGGTTAACTATATACCAAGTCGCATACATATGCAGGTTCATTATATACCAAGTAATGTCCACAGGCAGTTTCACTATATATCAAGTAGTGTATACAGGCAGTTTCACTATATATAAAGGCACGTATATCGTACACACACACTTTCATGCAAGGAAAGGCACGTACATGTCTAAAAACTAAGTTTTGGGTCTGTGGTATTCGGACCTATGGTTTTTGACCTTGGTATTGCACCTAGGTATTAGGTCCCTAGTATTGGTTCTAAACGGTTTTGGACCATGGTATTGAGTAAGGCCTAAGACTATAAAAGGGGAAGGGAATCTTTAGGCAAAGGCATTCACTTAAGCATTAATAGCTTATGAAGAGCAAGATCTAGAATTGGGTTATGGTGCATAGCTAGATCTGAACCAAGGAGGAACCTGACCACTAGAAGAAGGATAAGTTCTATTGATGGGTCAAGATATTAAGGCTTGAACAGTATTATCTTTGTGTGATTTTGATCTGTTATATTTGGAGCATGACTTGATCTGTAAATTTGATAATCTGGGTATAACTGATGTCTGAATATTTGAAAAGGGAAAATTGTCTTTTATAGAACTGTACGCAAGTTCAGCACAGCGTAGGCGCGTATACATGTTGGTACTGTAATTCAAAGAAGGTATACACTGATTTTCCTTAATACAGATGTGTATGCACATAGGTCTCTCATATTGAAGTAGCGTACGTCTCATGAAATATGTTTTAGCCACTTCTGTTTATTGCTGTAGTGCTCTGGGTTGATTTTTGGTTACTGTTAATGTATTCTGGTTACAACATTTAGAGAAGTAATTGTTTTTATTCAATTTTGGTAGAAGCAAAGGAGATTGTTTAACACAAATATACTTGATGTTTGATTGATTTTATTCATGGATCCAATCTGAAAATTTATGAAACGTGGTCCTTCGAAGAAGAGAAGGTTGTAGCTTTCTATAGATCAGCACCTATGTACTAGTACCTCAGCTAGTACAAGAGCTAAGTGGGTTGTAGCTCCCTTCCAGGAGAAGTTGGAGAATGAGAGAAGGTTGTAGCCTTCTGCAGGTAGCAGCTTCTGTACTGGTATAAGACTGCACCAATACAGAAATATTGTAAAGGGAAGTTTCTTATTAAAAGAAGATAGAGACGAATTGCAGTAAGTGGTTTTCACCCACATTGGGTTTCCACCTTATATCATGGTGTTGATATGTGCTTCATGTGTGTGATGATCTGTTTTCTTTTGACTGCATCTATTTACTATTCATATGATTAATGAAGTTCTGATGCACTAATTAGAGATCAACATTTAATGAATTAACTGAATCATAAGTTTACTGGATATACACTAGTTGCATTAGACACAGTTGCGTGCACACTCGGGTTCCCTTAACTGAAGTAGCGTATATGAATCTGAGTATGGAAATGAAAAAATGTTTCAGTTGTTAATACTGATTTAGCCCCCTCTCAGTATTATTTCCAACACAATCTAGGAAAAGAACATTGAATGGCGGTGAAGTGGATTCTCAGGTATTTGAGAGGTACCACAAATCAAGCATTATGCTCTAGTGGTTCAAACATTGCTCTACAGGGATATGTTGATGCAGATATGGTAGGTGATAGAGATAACAGGAGGAGCAAAATAGTGTATGTGTTTACTGTAGGTGGAACAACTGTCAGTTGGGCCTCAAAACTGCAAAGTGTTGTTGCACTCTCAACAACAAAAGCAGAGTATGTTGCTGCTACAGAGGCTAGTAAAGAAATGATTTGGTTACAAAGGTTTTTGGATAAATTGTGTAAGAAGCAGGAGTTGGGAAAGTTATACAGTGACAGCCAGAGTGCCATACATCTTACAAAGAACTCTGCTTTTCTTTCCAATACTAAGCATATACAACTCAAGTACCATTTCATATGGTTAGCATTGGAAGACAAACAGTTGAAGCTAGAAAAGATACACACTAGCCAGAATCCTACAGATATGTTAACAAAAGTTGTAACCAGGGAGAAACTAAGAATCTACTCAGCTTCAATTGTTCTTAAAGTATTATGAGGAAGATAAGAAATAGCCAGGTCCAAAGTGGAGTCATTGTTTAGCAAATGAAGTAGTGGTGGAGTTTCTATAATCAGTCTCCAAGTGGGAGATTGTTGGGTTTGGAGCCTGATTATCTTCTATATTCAAAGGTCTCAACAAGATGTATACTCGAGGAAAACTGTACACCCCTCCATACGGGGGGTGGGGTGCGTGGGGGCCAATCTTATGGTAGAATTTATGTTTAGTTTAGGGTTTTTTTTCATAGAAGGCAACCCCTCACTATATATGAGGGAATTGTATTGCATCTATGTATATATGTATTCTAAGTGAGGAAGAGAGAGGAGATTGAGGAAGAGAAGAGGGAGTTACAACGGATTTGTTGTAGGTTGTATCTCTTCAGTTTGCTGGAGAATATAATAAAATAAGCACTAGTTATTTCTCCATGAATGTATCCCAAGCTGGGTGAACCACATATATCTGTGTCTCTATTGTTTTATGTGTTTTCTATGTTTATATTTCTGCAATATTTTATGTGCTACATTGCTCTATAATATATAATTTTCTAACAATGGTTATGTTAGGCCCTCACTATCTCAATGTTAGCTCCACTTCCAATAAAAAAATTGAAATAGAAAAGGCTCCACATCACTCTCCTGTGTGCATTGAAAATCAATCTAGATCACAGATTTCGCTTTCTCCACCTAAACCACACGATCCCATCGCTCACGCCTTGGAGGAATCATACGGAATGAGCACACTTGTGAAATGAAATTTGTCCTTGTTTCTCATGTTTTCTCATTTTTCATGGTCCAAAGAGGCTGCATGTCTATCATTGGCACATAGTGTGTCCCATGACCATGATATGTCTACAAAATTATTATCTTGCACTTTTACTCATTTTGCTTTTGTCGATGCTTTCAAACTCAGAGTGTGTTGGTATTCACTATTCTATTTTTCTTGTTTGCTAGTTTAATGTATATATTTCTTGTTTGTTGTGCCTTCGCCAACATGGACCATCCAATGCGCTGGTGGCTGCAGTGGAATTATCACTTTACGTGAGCAAGCCCATGCACTATTTAGCGTAGGAGTAGTAGTAGTTTTTGCTTTCTTTCTTTGCTTTTCTTTATGGTTTGCATGTGTATTTTCTTTCTTACTTGGTGTGTTTTCATACTTACTTGGCTTGGTTTTCTTTCTCTCTTTCTTTTCTTTCCTTATTTTCTTTCACTTTACTTCTACTCTTTGATTTCTTGTTTTCTTTGTTTGTTTGTACTCGTAGGTTAGCCTTAGATGAAACCGTTTTTGGCTCTTGAGACAAGTCGAGAAAATATAAGAGGACTTGTACAACTATCAACATTTGGTTATATGTTGTCCTCTCTCTTTATGAAGAGATTGTTGTCTTCAGCCAATGATACCCTAATGGAAAATAAATTTTGTTCAAAGTGAGTCTTGGTTAAAACATAATGCTTGCACTTTAACTAATATCGCCTACTCTAATCGACTCTTTTGGGTTACCCTTGTCAACTCAATCCAATAGAGAAAGGTGAGGGGGGAAACCTTAACAAGTGTGTAAAAGGTATATATAAATACTTCCATCTAGGGACAACCTCTTCTACTTTTAATAAGTCAAGATCCCTCTTCCGCCTCTTAAATAAAGGAGTGCCTATGCATAGTTCTTTGGAAAATGAAAAAAATAAACAAGGTGAAAGAAGAGAAAGTCTTCCTACGCAGAGAGGTGATGCAAGTAACTCCACTAGCGTACTAACTAGGCTCATTGGAAGTGGAGTGATGCCTGTGTTCCAGTGTGACTCTACCAAGACACTATCCAGGATCGCTGGTAGCAAATCAACACCAGAGATTAAACTAAGAGTATGAAATTTATATTACTTACGCATCTATATACCCCTCATCCCAATCACAACTACTTAGTTGAATTGACTTGGGATGTGTGCTGGATGATCAAGAGAATGGTAGGGAGTATATCTTTCACCCAAGCGATTGATTAAGCCATGCTGATCAAAGAATTGAACAATACTTCCGGAAGGGCTTGACTCGTTTTTCACAAAACAAGGTCCATACAAAGAGTTGGAGTTGTACTAGTGTGTTGCCAATGTTGTAGTAGCTACAACCACCCTCCTAAATATTGGATGACATGCAAATTTTGGAGCCTACCTTGGTTCATGTGATCAATCATTCCTTGGTCATTGTTGGTAAGCTCATGATCTAAAGCCCCTGCCTTGATCTTGAGATTTGTTCATATTCTCACCTTTATGTAGCATGTGTCATCTTTGGGCATTAGGATTATTGTTTTTTATGCAAAGGGAATGTTGTTCGGCTTCAAGGTGAAATCTTATGTGTATGGGTTATTCTCATTACATAGTCATGTTTCACACTCACTTCACCCACTCTTGTCACAAAGGTTGTTGCATTAAGCATAACATGTTTTACATTCTCTGGATGGTCTATGCTAAATCACTAATTGATTGTGTGCAATCATAAGTCAATTTTTGTCACTATTTACATCTCTTTCACTGATTTCACACTTAGCCAGTTTCCCAAGCAACATTGCCTCATCCAACATTCCAAAGATGCATACTTTTCTTCTGCAACCCACAAGTGTTCTCCCTTGCATGCTGGAACTATGCAATACACAGAGTCCCTAGCCTCCAAAACCCACTATCTTCAGAAACTGTGTAGTTTTTTCCCTCAGCTTCCGAGCTAGCACTACTCTATAGAAAGGTGTAGAGTAGTCAAGCAGCCAACACTGCTCTCCAAAAATGCATAGAGAAGTCAGGTAGCCTGCACTACTCTCTAGAAATGTGCAGAGAAGTCTAGTTGCACTACATTCAAAAACTACACAGACGTGTCCTCCTCGGACCCATCTTATAGTAGTGTATTGCATCTTAAAACTGCACTTTTTTTTACTAGATGTCTAATCTTCCTTGCACTTAGAAATTGTGCAGACTAGGTAACCAAACTTTCTCTGGAAAACTGTGCATATCATCCTGGCTGTAGTCAATGTCTGTTGAAATTGCATAGATCTATCTCTAAGTGATTATAGGAAAATATGACATTCTAGGTCACTCTCAAGGAGTTGAGGTGAAGGAACAAGAAACCAAGTTATGACAAAATATTAGAACCTCATGCAAACTCCATTAGATGCATGATCATCTCGAGAGTAAGTATGGTAAGTAAAGAATATATTTCGAAGTACGTATTTAGTGTAGCTTGAAGGAATTCTTATCATTATCATATCATTCTTTCTTCGATACTATGCATGTTTGTAAGCACAAAGTCATTTCATGTGCTTCCTCTAGGTGTCTTGCTTCCTTTTCCCTTTTTTGACCAACTGTCGTCTTTGGCATGTTAATTATTAATTTCATGCTTGTGACCCAATTCTAGTAATGTCAAAGGATTATCTTTGTGCGTTTGGGTTATCTTAACTATGGAAATTCCATCGCACTCACACACAAATTTGCATGCACTGTTGCACAAGTGTCATCATGGTCATTCGAAGACATGTCTCAAGTATCGCACTTGTCACTCGTAACCTTTGAGTGAGTCTCATTGAGCACATGATTGCCTTGTAATATTGAAGTGTCTTATCATTGAGGCATGCTAAGTGTGTGACCATAATGTCATGTATGCACAATTTCACCTACTTTCACACAGTCATTTCTCCTAAAAATCTGTCGACTAGAAAACTCTTCTTCAAATGGACCCCGCTCTCAGCGACCTTGCATTGTTGCCCAAAACCACGTTGCCTAAAACTATGCAGAGCTTGAGGTTGTCTTCCATGGAGGCTACACTACATGATTCTAGAAATGAGCCAGCTGATTGTCTCCTAGAACAACACAAAAGTTTTCGTAGAACCCGATCCAGTCTACACTTCCCACAAGATCATCCATAAAGCCTCCCTCTAGTCAACCATAAAAAATTGACTTGATATGTGGCATAGGGCTGCAATTATCTCCAAACTACATAGAACTTGTCTAACTTGCCTCCCTTACACTGCGTACAAAAGAGTGCAGAAATGTGGAACACACCTCTGTTGCCTGTCTCTGCACTGTCCCATGAAATTGCACATATCTAACAGGAAGGCCCCCTATAGGTTTTCTCTACTATCCCACAGAAAATTGTGCAAATTTGTCTATCATCAGCATTGCTTCCTCGCTCTACACTCAAACTAGAAATTTTGAAATTATGTCCACGATCCCCCACTACCTATCATAGAGTATTTCCCATATTTGTACAATTTTGATCAGCAACCCTTGTAGCCTGATCATGTCCTCCTCTGGGAAGCTACAAATATTTTTTTTCTAATGTCTCCTACTTCCCATTTTGTCTTCCTTGGAGATATTGCACAGGTCCCATCCAAATAACCTCCATAGTGCTCCCCTTGAAAATTACACAAGTTAGCTTAGTAGTTCCCCTACACCCTGCCTAGTCTTCCTCTTGCAAACAATGCAATTCTGCCTCCCAACTAGATTTTACCCCACAACTGTCAATGATTTCCTAGATTGCACAAATAAGCCTCTCAGTGACATCTGTTCAATTTTTCCTGACAGTTCTCTAGAGCCTCGCATCCTAGCCTGAGTTGTGCTCTACACAGCTTCATTGCCTTGTTCGTCTCCCAGTCACCTTCACAGAAACAGAAAACAATGCATCTGTAAGACTAGGATATTACTCAATTTGATGTTCTCTCTTCATGAGTGATTGTAGGAATAGGTACATTAATGAAGCATGGCACGACAACGAGTGGGATGGAGAAGGAGTGCATGTTAGAAGACTTTCTTGTGGTTGAGAGAACGTAAGAAGCACATAAAGCAATGAGCGCAAGGGACACATACACATTCACCATCAAGAAGAGACCGATACCATCGAATACCCCTTGTACTTATCGATGTAGAGGTGAAGACATGTTACATCGAGAGAATACCATTACTTAGTAGTACAACAACTCGACATGGACACCACAGTTAGCCAATACATGTCAGCAGTGTCATGTTGAGTTGTGTCGACTGCATCACTACTACGGGCCATCCTTCTTGTAGTCAATGTAATGTAAAGTGGAAGTACAACAAACCCACTATGAAATTGAAGATTCATGTAAATTCAAAAAGTCATAGGAAGCCAACCAATCATGAGGGAAGTCAACGAGTCACAAGGGTCAGTTATTCCCCCTTTGGCTATATATACCCCCTCATTATACGAGAAAAGGACTTTTCACCTTGGATTCTATTAAGCGGATAAATCATTCTTGCGGACAAGACTAATCTCCCTAGTATCAATTCATATCTAGCAAAAAGCAGGACAACCAAATCTACTTTTCTCTAAACATATTTTGATTCATTAATAAAAACTAAGAGGTGTTTGAGACCCTACCTTATGTCCAACGCTAGTTTGTGGCAACCTTGCTCCAATAGCTTCACAGCAAAGAACACCTGCATAGCTAATATAATAAAGCATGTTCATCATAGTGATCAAGGAGTCTATGAAATAAACCATTAAACACAACTTATTGAGAAAAATAAACTTGATTGTATTAACTTTGAGAAAGAAGAACTTTACCACCTTGGTGCCTTGATGCTGTACAAGCTCTTCCCAGGGTCCAGGCAAGAATCTCCTCTACTTTGACAAGCCTCACTCTCTCCCAAATGAGATCAAAAGGTATGTGATATTTCCTCTCAAAAGCTCAATTAGGAAGACTAAGTTCTAGTAGCATATACCCTCAAAATATTCAGCTTTCAACCCCTCCAATAATCAGCCCAGCACTTAATTTTATAGTGCAAGGGAAGGAGGTTACAGGTCCACCATTGAAGGGATAGGGTCATTCTTCAAGGGGATAAGCTCCTTACATCAAGGGGTTAGCTCCTTAAAGAATGGGATGCATGCACCCTCAAGGAGCAAACTTTCCAGCGCAAGATTCCCTCCAGAAGCTTCCAGAATTGACTCAAAGTGAGTTTTTAAGAATAAACTCGTGCCTTTTCACTTTTACAGGGGTTCACACCCATATATGCAGATACAGAGCGGTCAGGTGTGCAGGGGACATGACCAGTGAGTGTGGCACAGTAGGTAATGCTAAGAGAAAGTGCGAAACCAGAGTTTAAGAGATTTTTAAGGACTTTCTCTCATTTTCAAAGCTTGATATGCAGAGCTGAGGTTTAAGACTTACAAAGGAGGTATGTATGAGTGGTGATAGAGTTATATTGATTACAGAAAGTCATGGTGACAATATTTTGTGTAACAGATTTCCCCCTAAAGTGCGAATTCTATAATAGATGAGGATAGTTTTATCATCTATGAAGAGTGAAGTGCTTTATCATTTCAAGGATCTTCCTATGGATACCCCAGTCGGAACCTGTAAAAACATTCAATGCAA
>APFE031083679.1:34403-75502 GCA_000404065.3 Pinus taeda
ATGTTCACTTGCCTCTTCGAGGGGGCATCCTCCAATAGAGCAGAGCTCGATTACAAAAATAAGACACGATGCTCCTCACAGGGAGTTACTATCCTTTATATATGACTCCTACAAGTAATACCATGGGTCAATACCACTTATTACTAATACCGTCGGCCCATTTGCAACTAACTGTGGTTCCTTTATTAATTGCGGATTAACCACTTACAATTATTAATATGGGCTTTATTGACTCTTAACTATGACGTGGTCCCATTACATAAATAAGGGGGTTAGGGTGGGACGCTAACAGACATCATCATAATTGGTTCTTGTGAGGCATTTGAGGAAGAACCTATCATCTTACTACCTTGAGTGGGAAAAGGATCCTTCAAGACAGCAGGCGTTTGAAAACCTTTGATGATTTTCAAAACCTAAGCTCGATGTGAACAATCTCTTGTAAAGTGTTCCTCATCACAGATGAGACAAGGATAGCGAGGTTTACATTTCTCGTCAGTAGATTCAGTTTTTTTTGGTTTCTCTTTTGCGTTTTGTTTATTTTTCTTCTTCCCTTTCTTTTTAGCACCAGATTTGGATTTGGCCATAGAAGATTCTACAACATGAATATCGGTAGGAACTTTAGCGGAAGCTTCTCCTGTTGGGGAATCTGGTAAAGTTATAATAGGAGAAGAATTATTTGCAGATTTATTCTTACTTTTGGTATTAACTGTACCAATCATAACATCAGCAGCATGAGACCCTGAAGGAGTTGTTGTTATTTTATTTTTCTTGGGAAGATCGAGGATTTTTTCATGTAAAGTACCCGACTGCGTATAAACTAAGTCAAGGTACTGAGCTTGAGAAATTACTTGCTCCTTAGTAACGACTCCTGCCTTAGCTACATCCTCAGTGATTTTTGGTAATAAGGATTTAATAAACCATTCTACCAAAATTTGATTGGGGATATAAACTTTCACTAAACATCGTCGATGTCACCATTCATGAATATGGTCTGAAATATATGTATACGTTGACTGTTTTAATGAAGTTAATAATTCCGTGCCATAGTCATATCTGACAAGCAACTGAAAATGAGTTAAGAACGAAGTGGGTAACTGAATAAAATTATAAAAAGAGCTTTATGGCAACTCAATGTACCACTCAGCCGTGAGACCAATTAGAGTGCATTGAAAAAGCCTTAAGTGAATTGAATCATCTATAATAGAATTTGATGCACACCAGAGGTGATAGGTCATCACATGGTTCAACAGATCCTCTCCAGGTTTTCCTTCAAACATGGAAATATCACTGGGCAACGTATTAGGCATTGGGGTCCAATATGGAAGATAATTAATGGGATTGTTCGTAAAGCGTAACTAGTCGAGTAAATCCAAAGTTGCGATGAACGGTAACTGACAGTTAGGATCTTGAAAACTTTGGGACACAAGACTAGGTCTAGGAGGAGGATACCCAGGATAACCTGGAATTGGATTTGCATTCAGAATATTATATCCTCTTGGAAAACTAGCATTAACCGAACCAAACTGGGGTGGTTGAGGTTGAGGTTGTTGATATGTATACTTAGGGTATGGTTGATACTGATAAACTGGGGTTTGTACAGCAGGACCATATTGATACTGTCCCTGGTATGGTTGATAAGTAAATTGAGGTTGACTTGTGACAACCATACTTGGACTAGGTTGTCCTACAGGCATCTGAACCGAAGTCTGGATTGTAGGTCCAGACTAGGGTACAGAGGTCTGAGGAGTTGATACAGGAACAGTAGAAACCAAAGCTGTCGATACTCTAGAAGTAGGTGGGGTAGATTGAACAGAAGCTGCAGTAGTTGCAACAGTCGATTGAGGCGGAGTTCGAGGCGAACTAGGCCCAAGTTGATGAACTACACCAGGTGCAGGGGTTTGGATAGTAGACTAGACAAGTTGCTGGGTTAAACCAGAAACCATGGGTTGTCCAGGTTGAGATGACAACTGCACATTGGGTTGCAAAATCTGTTGAGTTTGAGATGGATCCCACACCATATTCATTCTGGGGTAAGGGCCCATAACAGGTTGAGCATATTGAGGACCATAGCCAGGTTGAGTGTAGGACTAATAATTGAAAGGTACATTTCCAATCCCTTGAACAAAAGATTGACCAGAAGGTGGTTGGAAACCTTGACATTGGTATTGACCTTGAGGTTGCCCCCCAGGTGGAATTTGGCTACCTTGAGGTTGCCCCCCAGGCCGTATTTGATTGCCCTAAGGTTGCCCCCCAAGCGAGAATGGATTACCTTGAGGTTGCCCCCCAGGTGGATTCTGACTACTTTGAGGTTGCAGATTTGGAATAGCACCAGACATCATAATAATTTCTTCTACAGTCAATGGTGGAGTTCCGTTATGACCAGATGATACCCAATGTTCGATGGGTTGAGGAGACGCTCCTGAGAAAGTACCAGAAACTAATTGATACCCAGACATAACAGAAGGATTGCCATATAAAAATGTTTCTGAATTTTGAGAAAACATGGATAACCGGTTTGACATATTCGAAGGAGGATAATGACCTTTAGCCATTGGATGAAAAGGAATATGATGTGGTGAAGCCGCGAGACCTGGATTTTCTAAAAAGTTTGTCAAAGATACGTACCAAGCGTTACCTCAAAAAGGACTGTAAAAAATAGATTCACACTCCCTAATTTCTATAGTCGGTTGATTTTCAAGGGGAGTTATATCCTCGTCTGGAATAACAAGTTCTTCAATAGAAATAAGTCCCATCCGAAGATTTTGGGTAATGACACTTCCTACCCTGGGTGAACCAAGAGCACTAGAAACTGGAGAAGAAAATCCTGAGGATGGAGTAGTAGCAGGTTCAGTTTCAAGTTCAGAAATTTTAGTTTCCTCAACGAGTTCACCAGTAGAAGAAAAACTACCAGTAAGCTCAGAAACTGAAAGTGGTTCAGAAATGTACTCTGTTCCTTGAACGTGATAATCAGGATGAATAACCAAAGATGATTCTCGAGCCTCTGGTGACCCAACTCTACTTTCCCTAGGTGTGACAAGAGCTTTTAGCCCTTCAAGCTGACTCAGCGTATATTTGAGAAACTGGCCCTGAAGTCTACGGGATTGTCTCCGTAATTCAGCCACGATTAATTAATTAATTACTTCACACGAAAACAAAGAAAATCTAAAGAAAACCACCTAAAGTCTCTAAAGAACCAAACAATTGAATCACACACCTAACAATCTAAGAGTTCAAACCACACACAAACAATATTTTTCCATACCGAAAACACTACTTGGTAATGAAATCCAACCTCGTAGAATTCAATATAGAATGGCAGTTGGAACAGTTACCCCAAGAACCTGCTTAATGAAACAGACTGGCACAAGTTTCTCAACAAAACCGTCTCGAGTGAGGATAACCCCCCAAAGAGTCCAAGTGAGTCTAGTCGACGTTTGTTCCAGGTACAGTGGGATCTTCCCTCCACCATCAGCTTAGGAAGAATCCTAAAAACAATGGCCACTAAGGTTACCAACAGAAACAAATATACCTAGGGGAATAGTCTATGATCTGATACGCTTACAAGGGCAGAATAACAAAGCTCAATCCCCTTGAAGGCTCCTTGACATAATCCAAGGTTTGCCAACAAGTGACCCTAGGCGGTCAATCCAAGGTTTACCTTTTTTAATATGTCAATATCTTCTATCGTTCCCAATGAGGAAGGATTGATTACCCCACTGGTTCAGATATGGTCTCATGCTTCTCCTTTAAGAGGAGATTTCCTAGAGCATAGATGTAACAATTGGATTTATTCCTACCACAAGATTAACTACTTGTTTGTTTTAACTATCTTGGAGAGTTAATTACTCCCTACTCCAAGATACTAGCCTAAGCTATGTTGATGAGTAAGAGCCCTAGAAATAAAAAGGTTGCTAGATGAATTTTAATTAAGCGTTAATTTTATTGGTTGTTTCTTAAGTCAAAATGTATGGAGATGAAACTTTGTGGTGTGGAGACTCAACTCCAAAACACTAAAAAATGCACCTAAGATGATCAATTCTTTTCCTTTTCAATGAATCTCTAGCTAAAGGAAGAGTTGAGGATGCAATTCTTGAAAAACAAAACTTTCCTTCAACATAAAAATGAAAAGAAAAACTTTTTGTTTGTTTTTGTCTTTTTCAAAACACTCAAACGAAGCTACTAATTATGCTCACGAAATAAATCCCTTTTCGTTTCAACACTCAGAACTAGAAAAACAATTTTTCAAAAGAGAAACTAGAATTTCTAGACAACACACTCAAAACTATGAAAAATCTAATCTTGAGATCTAACTTCTTAAAACTAATCGAAAGAAAAGCTTCAAATGTTTTCTGAGGATGTTTTCCCTTAGTTATTCAGCAAACTAAGGATTAATTCGTCCAGCAAGACAAATCAAGCAAAAACATCCAGCTATGTTTTTATAACAAATGAAATTCACAACTTATTACCAAGTTCATTAAAAGTTTTGCAAAGAGAAACAAAATTGATTCCTCACCAAAGGAATATCTCACAACCCAACCAGACTTATCAAGAATACAAAATATTCCAAGGTGATCTAAGGTCTCTTATGCCTCTAAGCTTCAAGTCACTACAAAGACTGAGTGAAGACCAAACCAAGCATGCAAAAACTTCTAGAAATTCATTCAAAACACAACACCAATGGAACTTGCTTATGAGAGACTTTTAACAAGATATATGTAGATCTGGGCAGAGAATAAAAGTAACAACAAAAAAATCTAAACTAAATTGGACAAAAATATTTCAAAAATTTCAAAAATTTTGACAAGGTCCACAGGCCCCCAGTGAAACCAGGTGTGGTAGCACTCTGTGCATTAAAGCAACAGTGCGGTCAGGTCCACACTGTAAATTAAACAAAACATGTGGTCCTCATGAAAATTTCTAAAAAACAAAAATCAATCCAGGACTGACAAACTACCCAATCCCACACACATCAAGTAAAAACCAGAAACAGGAAATCAAGCTTCTCAAATCAAAGATCAACGAAAATTAAACAATTAAATCCCGTCCCCAGTGGAGTTGCCAATTTGTTAAGCAGATAAATCATTCTTGTGGACAAGACCGATCTCCCTAGTATCAATTGATATCTAGCAACAAGCAGAACAAGCAAATCTACTTTTCTCTAAACATATTTCGATTGATTAATAAAAACTAAGAGGTGTTTGAGACCCTACCTTAAGTCCAACACTAGTTTGTGGCAGCCTTGCTCCAAAGAGTATCTTGGAGAGTTAAGTCCAACAGCTTCAAAGAGTATCTTTTTAATAACCTACAAACACAAACAAACACACATCAAAGAACACTTGCATAGCTAATATAATAAATCATGTTCATCATAGTGATCAAGGAATCTATGAAATAAACCATTAAACGTAGCTTATTGAGAAAAATAAACTTGATTGTATTAACTTTGAGAAAGAAGAACTTTACAACCTTGGTGCCTTCATGCTATACAAGCTCTTCCCAGGGTTCAGGAAGGAATCTCCTCTACTTTGACAAGCCTCACTCTCTCCCAAACGAGATCAAAAGGTATGTGATCTTTCCTCTCAAAAGCTCAATTAGGAAGACTAAGTTCTAGCAGCATATACCCTAAAAAATATTCGGCTTTAAAACCCTCCAGTAACCAGCCCAAAGCTCCATTTTATAGTGCAAGGGAAGGAGGTTACAGGTCCACCATTGAAGGGATAGAGTCCTTCTTCAAGGGGATAAGCTCCTTACATCAAGGTGTTAGCTCCTTAAGGAATGGGATGCATGCACCCTCAAGGAGCGAACTTTCCAGTGCAAGATTCCCTCTAGAAGCTTCCAGAATTAAATCAAAGTGAGTTTCTAA
The DNA here is from genome assembly GCA_000404065.3 of Pinus taeda. Classification (NCBI taxonomy): domain Eukaryota; kingdom Viridiplantae; phylum Streptophyta; class Pinopsida; order Pinales; family Pinaceae; genus Pinus; species Pinus taeda. Next base: position 40,267 of record APFE031083679.1, read on the forward strand.
GAATAAACTAATGCCTTTTCACTTTTACAGGGGTTCACACCCATATATGCAGATACAGAGTAGTCAGGTGCACAGGGGACATGACCAGTAAGTGCGGCACCGTAGGTAATGCTAAGAGAGAGTGTGAAACCAGAGTTTTAGAGATTTTTAAGGAATTTCTCTCATTTTCAAAGCATGATATGTAGAGCTAAGGTTTAAGACTTGCAAAGGAGGTATGTATGAGTGGTGATAGACTCATATTGATTACAAAAAGTCATGGTGACAATTTTTTGTGTAACAGATCCTCTTGCATAGCCTTGAGAGTTTGCAGTCTATTCTTTGAGGAGCGAGAAGTGGCTCCAACATCCCACTACTGGGACTAATGATGTATGGTGTACATATGTATCTTCGATCTCTTGCATAATCGAGAAGCTTTTCTTAGGCCAACACATTTTCACACATGTTTTTTATTTGTTTGTAAGACTATTATTTAAACCTTTGTAATGCATGTTTTCTTAACATGTACTAATATACTTGGACTACTTATATTATTTTAGTACTTGTTAGCACCAAAATCTGCCTTAGGCTGAAGGAAGGCAAAATTCAGGGTAACCAAAAACCACGCTCAGTCTGGTAGCTAGCCCTACCAGAACAGGAAAGGGCTCTCTCTGTGTCACACTCAGTGAATAGATACACAATATGGTCTGAGATGACTTACAGTGAATATTGATTTTAGGCTAGTAAATAAATATGGATATAAGAGACAAATTTTTATGAATGACTGATTTTCTGGGATGGTATGGGACCAACAGACAGTAATGAGCAGAGAATTTAATATAAAGGCGCAGATTACTTCGTGAGGCAAGACAGGCGAAAAGTCTAGCAATATATTTTGAAATAACACGGAATGGAGAGATTACTTAGGAGGGTTAAAAGGGCATAACTACATGAATCCTTTTCAACAGAAGAAAAACACATAGCATGAAACTTTCCCACAGGCAGAGCAATAAAAATGAATTTTACCTTATCTTACTCAGAAAATTTCACTGGAAATGAATATGAATGAACTATGAAACTTAATGAAATACATATGAAACATAAGGAAAAACACATATGCTACACTCACAACCACATGAATCTCATGAAACAGAGCCGTTGCCTTTCATTAATCCTTTGTCAAAATATACAATGAAGAAATAGAGTTTCTTTCCCACAGTTTCTGAGAAATTACAAGCCAACCAACCCTTTGCAAATGATTTGCATACAATAAATAGACTATGGCATGAGGAATTAGAACTACCAAGAGTTTGGGAGTTTCTCAAATAATTACAAAATGGAGATGGAAAGCCAACCATAAGCTACAGGTGCAGCGTTACAAAAATGACAAATGGATTGGGTGACTGTTTGCCTTCCTTTTCCACTTGGATAGTCTCCAAACTCTTTAAAATTTGCCTTAGTTACCAAATAAAGTCATGTGTAGATGAGCGGGCCCACTTGGAGAATTTCGTGAATCGAAATTTCGCGAAACAGAGGTGAATTTGGCCTTTTTCTCTATATGTGACGCGCCCAATTCTATATGCATTGTGCCACTTTGGAGGCTATTTTGAGGTACCTGTAGGAGTCCAAAATATACCCAAGTGTACTTGTTGGATAGCCTAGCCTGTCTACTTTCCAACCCAAGTGGAATTTCTGAATTTGGTGATCATTTGCCCCTCCAAATCTTCATTCTCCCAATATTTCTTCTTGTGTGTCAAAATAGGGGCAGAGAGGTCATTTTTTGAGTGTTTTTGACCTCCTAGAGACTCAAATCATGCCCAAATTTCTTGTCCATGCACCAGTAGTCATGATTTTTCATGTTGAATCCAAAAATACAAGCCATTTGCAATTTGGAGCTCCCAATCCTAAGCGCCGTGCCAGTGGCGCAACGCACAGGAAGAAAACACCTATGTTGTGACCAAAAATTTGCCATGTGATTAAAATTGCCCCAAATTTGTTGAAATTCAGCCTAGAGGTTCTTTAAGAGGTACTATGCTGGGCCACAGAGGCTTCAACCAATATTCGAAGTCGATCTTGCTCCTTTTGCCTGTTTTGTCTCTTTGTCGCTCTACTCAAGTTTGCCTTCAAGCTCCTTATCCGAGCCTTTGAACTCATGTTCCGTGCCCTGTAATGATAAACCATCTACCTCAGTATGGTTTTTTCTATGTCAACCTTCTCTAGTAGTCTCTCAAGGTGGATGTTGATGCGCTCGAGCCAAGACTCACGGTCATTGTTAATCTCTTGCTCCAATGGAGTGAGCTCAATCCTCCTATCCTGGGCAGCTTGGCGATTCTCACATATGCTTTGCAGCTCCGCGATCTCATGCTGGTCCTCAAGCTATTTTTTCCTCTTATCCAAATACCTAATAATCCATTTGGCCCTCTCCAAATTGAGTGACAAGTCTTGGATCTCCGTATTCTGCTCCCGGATGGTCCTCCTAAGTTTTGGACTCTCCTCATCTGCATCATCATCCTGAATGAGGATGAAGTCGGCCCCCTATTCACCTGATGGCCCCTCGTCATGCATGGGCCTCTTACCCTTGTCTTTTACCTGTGTTTTCGATACTGGAAGTGAGGCCCCTTCCACCCCGGGTGGAGATAACACTCGCTTTGCTTCTGCAAACAAGTGCCTACTGCCTCTCTGATATGTGACGAATACTGGCATAGTAGTGGTCTCGTGGTGCTCATACTGATGAGAAGGACCACCTATCTCATGCTCAACCTTTGATAATACCTGTGAAGTGTTGAGGAAGTCATGGGAGATGAAGTCCTCCCAAGCAATGCCCTGCAATCCCAACTGATGATCCACCAAAATCTAGATAAGAGAAAAGTGAAAAACATTGTTAAGTTGCTGCTGAGGGGTCTTGTGCTACATGAAGGTGTTCATCCTCTATATGTTCCTGCAAATGAAAATTAGGAGGTTCATCATCTGCACCCTGGTAAAGTGCACGAGCAACATGATTTGATAGGCATATAGACGAGAGAACCTACCCCCACAGCTGAAGTACTTCATGATCAATTTCATGAGTGGAGCATATTCATCTTTCAAATATTTGAATGGAAAGACTCTTGTGAGATACCTCAAGAATCTGGTCATAATGTAAGGCTCATAGTGTTTCCTATCCACCTTCTATTTCTTGTGCCACTGTTCTCCAACATTTAGAATGCCGGTTGCCAATGAGATAGTTTCGGGTGTCAATGTGAAGGTGACCCTGGCCAAGATCGACTGACCTCCATGTAGGTGAAGCAGAAAAAGACGGGCCAACTCATGATGAACTCTAACATTAGCCACCCTTTTGAAAAATTCAAAACATGATAGATGCTGGAAGCATGACATAGCAAGAGGGAAGGCCTGCAGTTCTGTGAGGGTGGTTGGCTCATCCCTAACATGTTTGCCGCTCTTGTGATGTCTTCTGGGAGACTATTCTTCTGAGGATGAATCACTTTGTGTCTCCATCTCATACTCTGATGAATGCTCAGATGCCATGACTGCTATGTGTACTATACTTGGGCTGCCCTTTGACGATGGTGTGAAACTAGGTGTTGTTGTGATATCTGCCACCAAGGGGAACAATGAAAAAAGGGAGTATTAGGAGGGGAATAATATGATGGGAATAGGGGTTATGGGGAGAATTTTTGTTTAGGGATATGTAGGATGGTTTCGGGATTTGATAGGGTAGGGTTTTGGGGTTTATATTGACCAAAGAGTGGAGGGATAAGGAATAGGGGTTTGGTAATATTTTAGGGTAGGGAAAATAGGAAAAAATGGGATAGGGGGGATAGGGAAAAATGGTAAGAAAGGGAAAAATGAGGGGTGATAACGAAGCCTTGGCATGAACACCACAATTTTGCAACCCTAGCAACCATGGCTTTGATGTTTTTTTAGTGGTTAGTTTTATGAGTTTTGTTGCAATTATACATAGCCATGAACCACCATAACATTCACAAAATTTGATGAGCAATCAAGATTTAGAGCCTACCTGTCGATTTGAGGGGTTTCAAAGGCAACTTGAGGCAATTTGGCACGATTTCGGGCCTTTGTGGGTCTGCGCCACGCAACAAACCCAGTGCGTCTTTCTTTTTATATGCGTCGCGCCCTTGTAAACTTTGCACTGCTGGGTCGCACTCTGTGCGCCGCGCTCTCTATGTGCGCCGCGCCCCTCTGTGTGTGTGCTGCGCTCTTGAAAATGACTCCAACTCCCTCCAAAGGCGTGCTTTGTACTCTCAAACACTTTGCTATGTTTCTCAATAACCTTGATTAGCACAATAACTTTGTTTTCTTGTGGGAATTCTTATATAAAGACTTTGAAGTCATGGGTTAAATTTTTTCTTCTTCAAAAACCCATTTTGCTAATGTTATGTTTTGACACTTTTCACTGATTTAATGCAACACTGAATTTCACTTTTTCCTTTCAATTTTTAGCTAGAATAATGAAATTTTCGGCACTTTTTGCAGGGGTAACATGACAGGGCATTTGGCCATGGAAACCATGACTACACCTGAAGGAATCAACTGGATACTTTTTTGAAAATTTTCACAAATGACACGCTGTTTGACTTTTCTTCAAAACAGAGTTTTGAAGAACAGTCGTAATCTGTCAACATGACGATGAAACTCTCAGAATCATAACTTTGTAAGGGCCTCACTCTGGCCTGCATGGCTTTATTGGACATGATTGAAGACCAAATTGATTAATCCCTAGACCTAATGATCGAAAATGACTTTAGTCCATAAAAAGATCGAACATTAACTGTCATGGACCTTAGTGAACATTGACGAAAAAACCTAAGCCAGTAGGTGCCAGACATGAGGGGAAATGACTAGCATGACCTTTTCCGCTATATTATGGCATGCCCATAGCGGAATGCAGCTGAGTGAATGGAGCGGGACTCGTAAATATGAAATGCAGAAAGAGTTTTGATCTCTGACGGAGGACTGACCAGACCAACTCTAACATTACTCATAATTTTGAAGGCATTTTGTATTGTTTATCACTGTTTTCCTGTCCATGTGGACTACTCCACCAGACATTAGACAAACCATCTTTTGGTTTTCTTGGTTTTAATGACTTTCACCCCATGTGGACTACTATGTCGGATGGTGTATGTGTTTTCCCCTAAACCTTGGTTTTCACGACTGCACATCCGATGTGGACTATTCTGCTGGATGATGGAGAGACCCTTGTTGTTGTTCGCATGTGTTTCTTCCTTGGTTGGCACTATTCCCTCTCATATAGAGGCTCACTTCACTTTCTCATTTTGATAGTAATAAAATCTGAAGATAAAGTTGCATTATGCACTCACTAGGTATTCTCACCTTGCTTTCTTGAAGTTACAAGCATAACACTCTCATGTGCGGAAGAACAAGAGCTAAGGAAAATATCTAAGATAATGGCAACTGGGTCATCATACTCGATGGGAATTCTACGCCAAATGGTGTTAGGTCTAGTTGGGAATTCATATAAGGGAGATCCCCTAAATGTTGGCGGGTCCAACACTGTCAACAATATCTTAGAGTTCTAGTGTATTCCCACAATTTGGATGCTCCAACCATCTACTTCTTCATTTGAGAGGTACAATACATCATCATTCATTTTCATTTTCAATTACTATTTTGATGTGATTGGGGAATGGTTTAATTGTAAAAAAAATTCACAAATATTGTTAGTGAGTCCTAGGAAATACTCATGTAAAAATAACACCTTATGACTGAGTGATTTAGATCACATAATATCAAAGGGATATCAACAATGAGTTTTGTGAGTGTGTGGAAATTTTTTCACTTGGGTGAGGCAAACATGAGGTCAAATTATTGAAGAGTTTCCATACATTACGAAAATTTGTTGTTCATCATTTGATGCCTAAGAAAGTATATCATGGGGTTTGAATTTTTGATTGCTTATGTGATCCCAAGGATAATGTAGTTCTGTAGTCTTCTTTTTCTACTTATGCTACAATTTTTTTCTACTTCATAATTATGTGTTGTTCTTGAAAATATTTTAATAGTGTAGTAGATGATGTAATATATTACTACATACTTCTTGTACTAACACCCTATTGTAGAGGTTACAACCACCCTCAAAAAATTCTCCTATGCTTCATTTTGGAGCCTCCCTTCTAAACCACAAAAACTCATATTTCACTTATCCAAGTACTTGTGCTTTGATTGAGCTTCACCCTTTTCTTCTTGTCTTGTGTTTTCTTACTTGGTTTACTATCTAACCCACAAGTCGGTCTCTTGAATTGGTTTTCATCGAATTTTTGGCTTTGTTTAGAGAACTGCATAATCCTTGAGCGAAACTAGCCTTGCTCCTAGGAATTGCACAGTCCAAGATGAAACTTAGCCTTGACCTCAAGAATTGTGCTCCATCAAGTTAAACCCAGCCTTGAGCTATGATTTGGTGCCTAGCATGAGAGGTAGCTTAGAGCCACTCAAACCAGAAATTCTGCAGAAACATTTCTACTGAGAAGCTACTCACTGCATGAATGAGAGAGTTGTCGAGCTCCTCCCAGAACTACACAATCTCTTTAGGGAATGCATGGCAATTTTTCCCAAAAAGAAAATAGTAAAGAAGTGAGAAAGGATCCCTAGGAATTAGGGATATATTATTGGTTTCACAAAGGTGGCACATTTCTATCTTTAGAAGTTTCCACCAAGTGTCATTTTTGTCCTTAGTCTTAGGCATGCATGTCATCAATTCCAATTTTCCCAATTCTATGTAAAGGATGCCTCTAGAGATCATTTTTACATTTGATCATCGAGCCCTAGCATTCCCGAGGAAATCAAGGAGCCTTTAAAGCATTGTCGTCACTTTTTTGGGTCAGTTTTGATTTTCTCACCTTTGCCTCCTTTTATGTCATTTTTTGTTATTTATCTTGTGTGAGTGGTGTTTCACTTCTTTTCTTGAACAATTACTAGACTTTTAACATGTTGTATCTTGTAGAGGTGTTGTTTCAAGTTATAGATTTCTTTTCCCAAGTGGCACATGAGTTTTCCCGTTTTATACCAATGATTGTTGTTATGGTGACTCTCTTCACATGCTTCATTTTCCTTCAGTTTAATAAATTTTTGCACTTGTTCCACATGCATGCATCAACACTTAGTCATATTTTCACCTAAATTCCCATCATCCTTCATATCTTCTTGATTTTCACACTCCCCATGGGATGGTTTGCATTTCCCTTTCTCATATCTGACACCTCACTGCATGCACTGCGCAATTGGGGAGGTCATGGCCTTTGTATTGGCTTCTGAAATTCCATAGATCTTGTCCTAGTCTAGATCCAACTGTGAATTGCATAGTTCTAGGAGTCAATATCCCATCTTGGCCACTAAGACTATGCAATGCATAGTCTCTCCCAGACCTTGGTCTATTCTGAATTACGCATTGCAAATTTCCAGTCATCAAGCTTCCACATTGACTATTACGACTGTGCAGTGCATAGTTCCCATAGTAAGTAAATCACCTTTGTCTGTCAAAATTGCATAATCACTCTCATCTGATTCGCTGATTATTGCTTGATAATGCTGTGAAGTTAGATTTATAAGCACTAATGTTTTCTTTCCATGAGTGTCTTTTCTATCCCATAAGTACCACACTCATGAAGCGCTTCTCTCCAATAGTAACTGTACCATGGCACCAAAGAGAGCTACTTCAAGAGATACCACTGAAAGAAGCATTTTGGAAGAAGTTGAGCAAGCACTAGTTTATTCACCAATATATGTGGACACTGAATTATTTAATGAAAAGGAGTCCACACTGACATGGAAACAAGTCCCATAGAAGTTGCAGAAGTCAACGATCTAGTACAAGATCAAGAAAGAGGAAGTTGCTAACATAATAAAGGGAGAAAAAAGTTGTAGAGTGAAAGATGATTCAATCTTCATGCATGAATCTTTGGGTAAAAGAAAAAAAAGGAAGCAGAGGAACATACATCAATGCAGAGGAAGGGTGAACACTAGAGCTTGTAGGTAGTAGAACTGAGATTGCAACAAGAAGAACAAGAACAGAAGGAAGGATGAGAGCCGAGGAGGAAAAAATAGGAAGAGAAGAAGAATCAGGAAGAAGAACAACGAAGGGTGCAATGATAGAGAAAACACTACCAATACAAGTTCATGAGCGAGAATAGCCAACATATGAGGAAGAGAGTGAAAAGTTGTAGGTTCCCTTAGGAATGCTAAACCAAAGAACCAATTCTAGATAGAGATCGATGAGTGCATGGAGTAGATAATATGAGAGGTCACCAAGGAAGACTTGGATTTGAGTGCACATAACATGCAGAAGTACATTCGTGGTCCCATAATGATCAACACCATGCTAGAAATGCTTCATAACAAGTCGGACATATGTTCCAAGACCATATACCTAGATGCTATGGATGTGAGATTTTTCTATCAAAAAACACCATCAAGCAGTTTGGGGACATCATCATGCAATACCAAGCTTGGCATCAGTATGTGAATCATAAACATCAAGTGGAGGTTTTTGAGTTGGTCTTTCCCCAAAATTCAAAGTCATAATGTTTTTTATTTCTAAGTTGTCTCCAACCTATTTTTTCTCACATGGGTATATGTGGAAAATGTGATATTATTTGTAAATATGTTGTAAGTGAAATTCCAACTATCATTAGTGGAATGTGAAAGGTCATCATGTTATGTAATGAGTTATTTGTAAAGAATTTGAAGGGTCATGAGGAAAGTTAAAGAGTCACAAAGGGGAATGTCAAAGGTCACCCCACCCTTTATTATAAATATAATCTCATAACTCATAGAACAGGATTTTGGGAGCTAAGATTTTGGCCAGGCTTAGGATTAGAAAAGGCTTGGGAGTATTGTGATGGGCCTTGGTTTCTCCATAGTGTAGAGAAAGTATACTTCTTTGGAGGAGTAGGTGTTCATAACTGTAATGTTCCACTATTAGGGCTAGTGGTCATCAATATTGTATGCATGGATGGAAATTTCATTTATAAAAATAATATCAGAGCCAACGCGCTTTCATGCATATGTTGTTATTGTAGTTGGAATATTCTAGTTTCTTAAGCAATGTATGTGTTTAGTCAATTTAGTATGTCCTAAATTGATACATTAATTATCAATCTGGGAGTCGTAAACTGATGAAGTGTGGCACACTATATGTGCAAAACAACCTCTTTCTTACTTTTTATTATTTTTACTTTTGTTTTATTTTGGGGTTTTGTCTTTGTTTTTCTCCTAATGCAAATGGAAATCCTATTCCTAAGTTTTAAAAATACTTTAGAAGGCAAGTATGGATATAGATTTAAGACAAGGTTTTATGTCCCTTATGATAACTTCTAGAGCTTAGTACTTCAAAGGATCTCAAAACATGCTAGTGATAAAATTAGTACTTGAAGAGGAATGTAAATGTGCAACTATTTAAACCAAACAAATGATGAAATAGTGATCATGAAATCACTGTCTCTACTACTCATCTAAATACAGAAACAAAATATAAACTATTGCACTCAAACAAACCAAAAGTTATAGGCTAATGAAAGTAAGATCAATTGACGTCACTTATAATCCAATAGCTTGCCAAGTAGCTTTTCGGGGTTAAGCCATGGCTCTAGAGATAACGCCAGATAACATGAATAATTGATATCTAAATTACCTATTTGAAAATGAAATTAAAATCAAGTCACTTCACTTATAATCTGATAGCTCACCGAGTAGCTTTTCGGGGTTAAGCAATGACTCTGGAGATAACATCAAATAACATGAAGACCTTGATATCTAATTGCAAAAACGAAAGTAAAATCAAATCACTTCACTTATAATCCAATAGCTTGCCAAGTAGCTTTTCAGTATTAATCCATGGCTCCCCAAATAACGTCAAATAACATGAAGAATTTGATATCTAAACTACCTACTTACAAAAATGAAAGTAAAATCAAATCACTTCACTTATAATCTGATAGCTCGCCAAGTAGCTTTTTGAGGTTAAGCCATGGCTCTGGATATAACATCAAATAACATGAAGAATTTGATATCTAAACTACCTACTTGCATAAATGAAAGTAAAATCAAATCAATTCAATTATTATCTGATAGCTCACCAAGTAGCTTTTCGGGGTTAAGCCATAGCTCTGGAGATAACATCAAATAACATGAAGAATTTGATATCTAAATTAGGTAACAACAACAAACAAGACTGAAATTAAAGAATAAATGAAACTTGAAAAGCTAAAAAAGCAAAGTCCACAGAGAGGCCAATCTCATGTCACTATTTGATGCAAAGATTATATGAAAAAGCTTGATCATGACCTATCCTGAGACAAACTGATCATGTTAGCAAAAGTATGCAATTCTGGAAAACCATGTACAGGAATGAAAGATTAACACCATGAATGAATTACGAAACATATACAGTTAAACAAGCTATAGAATATATACAATGGAAATAAGAAAATGATACATGAAAGTTTGTACAGAAATAAAAAACAAAACCTTAGCTAGCAGGGACCGTCTGCACAACCTTGGTTAATATGCTGTCAATCCGAAATTATGCTCAAACAGTCATAAGAAATAGAGTCTTTATATTGCAAAACAGAGAAAATGTCTTCTCGTTACAACAGGAGGACTAATGCTACAACAACAACATAAAACTAACAACTACACTATCAAGCCTAACTACATGTGTTTGGAAACGCGTTATTTATAGAGGAAATTACATAACTGTTTGACATGTAAAAAGACAGAACCCGTGAGCTTAGCATCTTGGTTGCCATGATCATTCAATCTAAAAAAGGGGGATGTTGGATTTGCATCATGGAGATGGTCTACAGCTGTCAAGAAGGATCCATGGATCTAGGAACGGTCTTGGACCTTTCACGTGTTGAAAAAAAGACCTGTTTGTTGTAGGTCTCCTTGGTTGACCATCCTTTGACAAAGGATTTCCTTTACGAATTTGACTGAATAGATAGGACCTGGTCCATGACGAGATCATTCCTGAACAACCCACGTGCCTTGTTTTACTTGTCGACACCTGTAACCTATAGATCAATAAAAATAGCTGTGAAATCGTGAGTCAGTTGTGGAAAGTGGCTGCATTCCACAACTGATCAACAAAATCTAAGTCAAATAGCAAACACAAAAATAGTTAGAAAACCACTTAAATGCACTCCTAGAATCAATATGTAATGATCTTTGATAGCTTTTGAGGTGCTGGTGTGGGAAAAAGGTCTAGGAAAGTATGTAGAAGAGAGGTAGTTTTATAGCTCAACAGTATGTTCTTTAACTTACGCATTTCCTTATGAGCTATTTCATATGAAATTGTACATATCTTGTTAAACGTGTGTTGTTGGATTAACTCATCACTTTAATTTGTGGACTATTATGCAGTTTAGCTTGTGATGTCATTCCACTTGTGTGTTCCTTTCAAGCTACAGACTATTACAAGACTCTAAGGAGTGCACTTCCTTTTCCCCTTCATGTCTTAGAGCCTTCATCCATCGCACTTGACTCTCCATAGGTTCACACACTGCTCTCACCCAAAGGTGTCTTACTTACCTCTGTGTACTATCGCAGTCAAGGTATTACACTACCACCCACTGCTAACACTCCTACTCTAAATGGTTTGATCTCTAGTTGAGACTCCACATCAGGGATATCCCATGAATGTTGGTAGGTCCCGCACCGTTAACATTTCTAGCACTAGAAGGAGGGCCAAATGACAAGATGAGCCCTTGAAGTTCTTTTTGAATTTCTACACATATTTCATTACTTATGTTGAAATCATAACCCACACATGTTTCTCTCACGTTCTTGATTTTGAAGTGCCGATGAACATTATAGATGACTTTCCTAGATATAAGTTCAATGGCAACAATGGAACACCCTTTGTCAGGCACATTGTTGCCTTTGCTGGCTTATGCGACAGGCTTGATGTACCCTCAAATGACATTGCCTATGGGTTGTTCACTTTCACGTTCGAAGAGCACACAAAGCAATGGTGTGACACATTGCCCACAACCTCTATAAACTCCTTCGATAACATGTGTTAAAGAATTATGTCATTATTTCGTTCTTTATGACCATCTAAGACATAATTAAAAAAATAATTGTGAAAATCACCTGACGAATCTCTTAAGCAATTTCACAATCATTTTCTTCCTTACCATTATGAATTTCCTAAAGATGATGTTGATTGGAAATTTTTAGAAGAACTATTTCAGTATCTTGTTCACATTTATGAGAATCCACATGACTTAGAATATTTCGAACTTCTCCCAACATACTTCAGTTTTAGAGATTCTAAATCTTTGATGGACAAGGTTGTTATCCCAAGTTCTCCTTCATCCACTTCTCATCAATCAACTCTAGCTTTGCAAGTCGAGGTGCGAAAAGTTGAGAATCCACGTGTTAATCTATCACCATCCCCTCCTAGCCCACCTACTTAGGATTTCTGCACAGATTTGGTTTGCAAGTCGGATGGTTTTCATGTGGTCTTATATGCTTAGCCTCTTATGTTTGGTTCCTTTGATCCTCTAGATTTTGGTGCGTTGTGTTCACTAATCTCGGATCTTGCATATGATGTTCACGAGGATAAAGTTTTGGATGGAGTTGGTGTTGAAAAATAAACCTGGGCTATTATTTTTTATGAGTATGTGTGGGAGTTTGAACAAGAATATGTGGAGGATGACCTCCTTTTATCTGCACCTCATCGACTTTATCCTAACAACTTCCACAGTTCTAGCATTTTTGTTCCATCTTGTGAAAATTCATTTCCATTTTTTTCTACTTACGATCATTCACAGAACACATGGGATGTCAGTCTTTCATTTTATTGAGAAGAGGAAAAATATATCTTCCCTGATCCACCCAATCTCTTATCTTAAATTTTTGTAAACATTGAGGGTAAAAATTCTCATTTTTCATCATCCCCTCTTTATGATTCGTCATATCATGAGGATGTCATTGTTCATCTCAAACATTCAGATCATGGATGTCATGATCTCTTCATTGATTCATCTAATCATGATTCTAATTTTCTTGTTGTTGATATTTCTAAGCCCTTCATCTTTGATGATCCATCTTCTCATAAAGTGGAAACTCCTCAAGCTATTGAGCAACTTCACCGTGAGATGATGGTTATGTCAGGTTCTCATATCCTTTTGGTTAGTTTGACTACTAATAAAAAATCTATTGAATCTTTCCAGACTCCTCATTAGTCTGTTGTTTACATTGAAAACTAATCTATTTCAAAAATTTTGCATCCTCCACTAGAGTCACACGATCCTATTGCTCATGAGTTGGAGGAGTCATACATAGAAAGAATTGCTGCAAAGTAAAAGTTTTCTTCGTTCTTTATGATTACTCATATTACAAGTTTGAAAGTGTGTACGTGCTTGTCTTTCAAGTGCAATGTAATAGAACACCATGATACATCCGCAGAGTGCCTTCCATGTGCTTTTTATTTTTACTTTTCTTGTGGATGTGTACAAGATTCAAACGTATTGGTTTTCATTGTTGTATCTTTCTTGTTTTCTGGTTTACTTGCATATCTTTTTTGTTGATCATACTTTCACCTACATGGGACAACCAATGTGTCAATGGCTACATTGGAAGTATCACTTTATGTGAGTTAGCCTATGCTCTACTTAGGTTAGGAGTAGGAGTAGTGTTTTCTCTTGTTTTGTGTCTTGGTTTGATTACTTTTATTTTATTTTTCTTAATTCTTCCCTTTCTTTACTTGCTTTTTCACCCATAGGTTAGTTTCTACATCAAACTATGTTTGGCTTCTTAGACAAGCAGGGTGAAATCCAAGACAAACTTGTACAACTATCAAGACTTGGTTATCTATCTATTCCCTCTCTTTATGTGAATCTTGAATTTCTTCTAGTCGATGATACATTGATGGAAAACACATTCCTTTCATAAAGAGTCATGGTGAAATCATGATGCTTGCACTCTTAAGTAATACCATCTACCCTAATGGGTTTTCTATATTTGGTTAACCCTTGTGAAATGAGTAGAGTAGAGTAAGGAGAGGGGGAAAAACTTAAAATGTATGTTAGAGGTATATATAAACATCCTTCTTCGGAGGGACAACCTCTTCTACTCTTAAGAAGCTGGGACCCCTCTTCCACCTCATGAAATAAAAAAGTGCATATGCACAGTTCTTTCGAAAATGAAAAAAAAATGAAAATGAAATAAAGGCGAAAGAAGAGAAAGGTTTCCTACACAAGGAGGTGAAGAAAGTAATTCTATCGGGGTATTGTCCAGGTTCATTGGCAGTAGAGAAATGCTTGTGTCCATGAAGTGAATTTGTCAAGGTACTCTCTAGGCTTGCTAGAAGTCAATCAACACCAGAGATGAAACTAACACTCTTACAGTCTATATTACTTGTGCATTTATATACCCCTCATCCCCAATTGAAAAAAAGTTTGACTTGGCTTGGTATTCTTATTTCCAACAAAGAGAATGGTAGGGACTACATCTTTAACTCAAGTTAAGTGAAGAATTTATGATTATCAAAGAACTGAACAATACTTTAGGAAGAGTTACACTTATTTTGGATGAGTGAAGCTCCATACAGAGAGTTGGAGTTCTACCAGTGTGTTTCCAATGTTGTAGTCACTGCAACCAACCTCCACAATTTTTCCTGTGCTTCATTTTGGAGCTTCCGTTCTAAATCATAGTAGCTCATCCTGCACTAATCTAGGTACTTACGCTTTGATTGAGCCTCATCATTTTCATATTGGATTTTGTTTTCTTATTTGGTTTACTATGTAACCCATAAGCTGATCTCTTGACTTCGTTTTCATCTAGTTTCGAGCTTGCCTTAGAGAATTGCATAATCCTTGAGGGAAAGTAGCCTTAATCCTAGGAATTGTGTAGTTGAAGTTGATAGTGAGCTTTGAACTCCAGAATTTCTCAGCATCATATGACACCGATCCTTGAGCTGGGAAATTCCACAGATCATGAGAGGTTTCCTAGATTAGCTCAGCCTAGAAATTATGCAAAATCCTTTCTTCTCAAAATCTTCTCAGTGGATGAATCAAAGAGTTGCCCATTCCTCCCATACCTACACAATCTCTCTGGGAAATGCATGACAATTTTTATTGAAAAAGAAGAGAATCAAAAGTGAGAAAGCACTGCTAGGGAGTACTTATCTATTATTAGTTTCCCGAAAGTGGCACCTTGCTACCTTTAGAAGTTCCTACCAAGTGTCACTTTTATCCTTGGTCTTAGGCATGCACATAAAAAAATTCAAATTTTCTCAATTCTATATAATGGATGCCTCTAGATCTGATTTGTACATTCAATCATCACGATCTAGCATTCCGAAGGAAATCAAGGAGCCTTCGAAGCATTATTGTCGCTTTTCCGGGTGAGTTTTGTTTTTCTCATGTTTTGCTGCTCTGTTTCTTTTTGTTGTTTAGCTTTTGTGAGTGTTGTATCACTTGTTTATTTGAACTTATGATAGTGTTTTAACTTTCTGTAACTTTCAGAAGTGTTGTTTTAAGCTATAGTTTTCCCTTCACAAGTGTTGCATGAGTTTTCCTATTTTTAAACCAATGGTAGTTGTTGTAGCGACTCTCTTGACATGCTTAATGAATTTTTGTGCTTCTTTCACATGAATTGATCAACACCTAGTCATATATTCACCTAGCATCATCTCATACATTAGATATGCTTGATTTTCAAACTCCCCATGTGTAGATGTGGGTTCACCTTACCCGAATCTCACACCTCATTGCATGCTCTGTGCAATCTGGGAGCTGAAGGCCTCTC
This sequence comes from Pinus taeda, assembly GCA_000404065.3. Taxonomy (NCBI): domain Eukaryota; kingdom Viridiplantae; phylum Streptophyta; class Pinopsida; order Pinales; family Pinaceae; genus Pinus; species Pinus taeda. The sequence goes on from APFE031083679.1 coordinate 56,035, forward strand.
CCTTGGCTTCTAGAATTACACAAATCCTATCCTGGCCTGGATGCAATTGTGCACTGTGTAGTTCCAGGGTCCAATCTCCCAACTAGGCCACTAAGACTGCACTATGCACAGTCTCTCTCAGGCCCATGCCTAGACTGAACTGTGCATTGCGCAGTTCCAGTCATCAAGAGCTTCCAATTCTTTGGTGATGTATGAGTGATGATATCAAAAGTTCTTTGAGGGTTTACTAAGGAAGATAATGATCTCTTTATTAGTGTTATTTTAGTTGTTGGAATGCCCCTTTTTGACTTTTAGCACCTTAGCTCTAGTTACATGTTGAGAAATCTAGGGCATTAATAATAAAGAGATTTCTCTTCTTGATAATTTCTTGTGATATAATTCTTTAGTTATGATATTCTCTTTCTTATATTATTAATGTGTTCCTTTCATCAAGATAATTACAGAATAGAAGACAAGTGACACCGTATGTATGCTTGTCAGTTAGGGCCGAAACCTCTCACTCATTGAGAGGAAAGCCCAATCAGAAAATTCTTTTTATAGATCTTCAATTGATGAACACCAAGACCATGAAAATGATCCTTGAATCTAGTGTCCTTCCAAGACCCTTCTCATTAACCTCCTCTTCTTTGATGATGCTTCTCTATGTCTTATCTCTTCTTCTACTCCACTTCTTTTCTTCTAGATCTCGACTCTCTTTGAATCTCGGTCTCTTCTTGTAGACTTGACACCCCAGCAAAAAAAACCTAGCTTGTATTCACTTTCTTTCTAGTATCAAGAGAGAGATTTCTTGACTCAAATTCTCTAAGAAAGGTCTATTCCTAGTACTTACTTCAGCTTCTTTTGTATCACTTCAATTCTGCTATCTTTGTATGAAGGGAAAAAATTAATTTCAAAAGAATACTTGAATTCCTTCACTCTTCTTCTTCTTTACTTCAAAGGTATTCAGGATTCTTTATATGGATATCTGGCACTTCTTTTTTTTCTTCTCCTCTTCACCAAATTGTTATCTTCAAGTAAGGCTGAGTGAGACTATATATACATTTTGTCTCATGTCTTTTAGGTGGACATGATCTCTTATAGGGAAGCTAACTTCATCTTCTAGGTTTTTCATTTGTTTTAGGTTGACATGGGGAGAGTTAGTGACAAGGTATTGGAGGACTATATTACATAGACAAGTGTAACTCTTTAAAATATGTAATATGACTTCATTACATGATAATGACTCTTTTATTCTAGATGACAAAATCCCTAAAGAATCTCAATTGGAGTCTTGCCTAGAAAATAAAATATCCTGCTCATGGAACACATGATGTGAGTATTACAATATTTTATTTTCCTTCTTTACATCTCTTTACACAAAATCACAAATATATGTCATTATGAAGACCGAACCTAGCTACACTTTTCAATAGCTTCCACACTGAATGTTGGGACTATGTAGTGTGCAGTTCCCAAAGTTAGTGAGATACCCATATCAGTCAAAATTGTGTAATCCCTCTCATTAGATGCCCTGATTGCTGCTTGATCATGCTGTGAAGTTATATTTCTAAGAGAAAATGTTTTCTTGCCAGGAGTAACATTTTTGTCCCACAAGTACCACAGTGATGAAACACTTTTCTCCAGCATTAATTGTACCATGGCACCAAAGGGAGTTTCTTGAAGGGAGACCACTGAAGGAAACATTGGGGAAGAAGTTGAGAAAGCACCAATTTACTTGCGAATATATGCAGAAAATAAAGTGTTGATAGAAAGGGAGTGAACATTGGCATGGAAGCAAGTCCAGCAGTAGTGACAGAAGGAAATAATATAGTCTGAGATTAGGGAAAGAGGAAGTTGCTGACATAATAAAGGGAGAACAACACACATTGAAAGAGGATTCAATATTCATGCAGGCATATTTGGTAGAAGAAACCAAAGGAAGCAGAGGAAACATAAAACATAGCATAGGAAGAGAGAAAAGAAAATCTTTCAAGTAGCGGAACTGAGATTGTAGCAAGCAGAACAAGAACCGAAGGAAGGATAGGCACCGAGGAGGAAAGACTAGGAAGAGCTGAAAAAGTGGGAAGAATAACAAAGGAAAGGCACAATGAGAGAGAAAAAAATGCCAATACAGGTTGATGAGATAGAATAGCCAACAACTAAGGAATAGAGTGAATAGATGTAGGTTCCCTCACCAATGCTAAACCAATGAACCAAGTCTGGATCAATGAGTACATGGAGAAATTAAGAGGAGAGGTCACAGGGAAAGACTTGGTGCTAAACACACATAACATGAAGAAGTACATTGGTGGTCCCATTATGGTTAACACCATGATGCACATGTTCTAGAATGAGTTGGACATAGGTTCCAAGACCATCTTACTAGATGTTGTGTCGGAAAGAGTCTGCTATTCGAAAGACACCATCAAGCAGTTTGGGAACATTACCATGCAATACCAAGCTTGGCATCAGTATGTGATTGAGAAGCATCGAATGGAGGTTGTCAAGTTGGTGTTTCACCAAAATTTGGAGTCATAATGTTTTGTCTTGCTAGGCTGTCTCTAGATTATTTTGTCTCACATGGGGTACATGTGGCAAATGTAATATTATTTGTAAATATGTTGTATGTAAAACTCAAAGTGTCATTAGTGGAATGTGAAAGGTATTCATGTTATGGAATGAGTTATTTGTAAATAAGTTGAAGATTCATGAGGAAATTCAAAGAGTCACAAAGGGGAATCTCAAGGGTGACCCCACCCTTTATAGAATCTCATAACTAATAGAATGTGATTTTGGGAGCCAAGATTTTGGCTAGGCTTAGGATTAGAAAAGGCTTAGGAGTATTGTTAGAAGCCTTGGCTTCTCCATAACAGAGAGTAAGTATACTTCTTTTGAGGATTAGGTGTTCTCGACTATAATGTTCCACTATTGGGGCTAGTGGTTGTCAATGGTGTATGTATGGTTGCAACTTTCACTTATAATAATAATATCAGAGCCAACATCTTTTCATGAATATGTTGTTATTGTAGTTGGAATATTCTAGTTTCTTTAGCAATGTATGTTAACTTATGCATTTTCTTATGAACTATTTCATATGCAATTGTACAAAACCTCTCGAATGTTTGTTGTTGGATTAATTGATGACTTTGATTTGTGGACTATTTTGCATTTTAACTTGTGATTTCATTCGACTTGTGTGTTTCTCTTAAGGTGCGTAGTATTATAGGATTTTAAGAGGCACACAAGTGGTTAGTATGAAGAGTCTTATTACATGGAGTAGTTCCTTCACTTATGGGGGTGGGAAGTAAAGGTACTTCTATGTAAAATGACATAGATTCTTTATCTTTTGAGGACATATACATATATTACTAGGGATCCCATGCACATCGAAAAGGTTAGATGTGGATGTCACCATACGAAGAGGTGGTGTTGAAGCTTCACTATTCTTCTATGATTCCCCCCTTCATAAATTTTTTATTCCTTCTGGTTTCCTTGTGTTGGTTGGTGTTTCTAAAGGAGTAGATTCATTTGAAGATGACATAGAGGTAATATATGTAGCAAGAATGGAAAATCACATAGATGAAATGGAAGGCAATTTGAAATACTAGTAGGGTAGCATCATATCCATGTTGTGTAAGAAATTTTTCCCCATCAATTCATGCAAGATGAAATTAAGTAGAGAATATAGGACATGATTTTGAGTCACTACATATGACAAAGACATCATATCATTTTTTTAGATTCATATCTAAACTTTTTTTGATTGGATGAATAAAATGAGATGATTCAATAGAATATGTGGTTACTAGGCATGTGGGGATCGATCTAGATATGGACATGGTAGGGGGGGTATCTCAAATATGTAACTAGGAGAGTGGAACCTTTGAATTTGTTTGTCCCAACATCTATTAATGATGGGCTAGTTCTTTGCATCCAAAAAATGGTAATGCACTATCAATTGAGGGAGAGTCCCTAGTCTCATAACATGTTTGGTTAATGGTTATGATCTCTCCATTGGGACAAAATATCAGTCTTGAAGATTGTTGATGCCATAAGCTTCATGATGTACATGCAACTTTTTAGTCCAAAAATAATATCGTAATCCAGGGAGGAATTAAGGAACTCATTGTCAATGAGAACTAATTTTCTAGCAAGCTCTACTTCTACATTCTAAATTATTTGTATGGGTTGCAAATCATGACCATCATATTCCCTTAAGTTAATGGATGAGGTTATCAATATTTATGATCCTACTTTTTGCCACACCATTTTTCACATGATACAACTATATGTACCCTCATTAATAATCAAACAATTTGTGCTAATATTGTGTATGGTGAATATAATAAGGAAAGTGACTAATGATGGAATTTGAATTTTAGAATTATCTAGATCAAGCATGGTAAAATAAAAATAGAAAGGATTAATGATGGTTAGTATAGAGAGAAAGGCCTTCCATTACATTGGGAATGTTTGAAGTAATTCTAATGCCAACATTGTAGCCAATAATTTGGGAATTTCATTGATGATGTTGTAGCTATCTACCACCTCAACATTATGGAATTCATGTCTTAGTGATATTTTGGCTAACATTGAAATTGGGTTAATGATTAGATGTGAGATTGTTAAGGGAGTAGTAAAATTAGGTGTAATCACATCTGTTGAGGAGGGCTTTAGTTCTAGAGGGGGACCATAGTCTTCATGAAACATTTTGTAATATTACATATATCATATTCATATAAATGTCCCAATTGGTAGGGTATTGGGCATTTCTGACTACAACTTTACTAAAGTGAGGAGCTCCTACGTGTTTTTTCATATTAATGACCCCTTATTGAGTGAATATTTTTATAAGTATAACAAGTTTCTATGTTAAAAGTATGACATGCTTTTAGGTAGCTCCATTGAGCCAATTTGGGTGCCCATACCATCCTTCAATAATTTAAACTCAACAATATAGGAGGTAGATGTGGTGTATTGTGCATGTTCCACACATAAGTTGTGAGGGCAATCACTCCATATACCATTATTGTTTCCTTGCTTTTGTGGGTTGTTTTTAGCTTGGTCTATATTTTGGTTCCTACTCCATTGACTTTTTAATTTTGTAGCCTAGTGACAAATTCCAACCATGTGACTATATTCCTCTTTTCAAGAGGATGAATTTTTACTATTGAAGTGCTCAATTTGGACAAGGGGAAGTGTATTTTTGAATTAAAACCCACATGTGCACCAAAAGGAAAGATCGACCCAAAAGATAAATTGGACATAAATCGATGGCTATAAATAAAAGTCAAGTGACCCTCATTTGGACATTATCATTAAGAATTCTTCCTCTTTCTTTGGATTGGATCACATAGGTCTATGATAATTTATGGGAATTTGCTCACATAGGTCCAATATTGTAGGGTTTGAAGTTTGCATGTGTGTTATGGTTTTGTTTTCTCACTGTAGGCTTGACACAAATAATTTTGAGCTATAACTACATGAACATAGGCTCATGCATGATGTATGATGTTTTAAGCCACATGCACATCACTCTCTTTGTGTGGATGGGACCTAGGGTTTAGTTTTATTAGTGGACAACAAATCTCTTAAGTTGAGGGTAGAGTTTTGTAGTTGATCGGAGATAGTAACAATTGATCACATACCTCAAAATCAAGTTTTTGATTATTAACATTGTTGGGTTCATCTCATGAATTTTTTTTAGTTGATTTTGGTAGATATGGTTATGGTTGAAGACATGGATCATTGTGCTCTCTTTTCTTGAATCATTCAAAGGAAATATAATAATAAGAAGAATTTGAAAGGTCTTTTTCCATAGCAGGTTTTTCCCTAGTCTTTGGCTAATCTTTGTGTCTCTATGTGCGAATTCTTTTCTTCTATTATTCCTTTATGTAATGAGACATTTATGATGCTATTGTTATTTCTATATAATTGCATATATTGTTGAATAATGTTGGAAAAAAGAATAATGATATGATGCTTTAGGGTAAATTTAATATGAAAAATGAAGAAAATAAATTGTCTAAAGCTAAGAAACATATATTCCTATGTGAAAATTAGCATGGTATCAGCGCTGGGTTAAAGAAAATTCATTGAATATCACCCCTCTAAAGACACATTTCATAGAAGAAAGAGAATATGGAGGAGACCTAAAAGAATACTAGAGTTTGAATGAAAACCTAAGAAATTTAGCTATTCAGGTTTGATGGATATTTAGAGATTAGGTTTTGGAAGAAGCCTTTGATTATGACAAAGATTTGAGATATCACTTTAGAAACCCTATCGTGATCAGTGTGAAGATGTTCTAACACTTATGAAAAATGTGATTTAACACTAGATGGGATAGTCATAGTTAGGCATGGTTGCTGATGAAGTTGGTTGAAATATAATGAGGGAAACATAGTAGGTTGAAAGTCATGACCCTTGAAGGTTGGTTCAAGAGGGAGATGATCACCTCTCATCAAAGATAAGTGCTTTCTTTATTTATGCTACTTTTTATGTCTTTACTTTATTTTAGGTTTATTGATATTTTCATTGATTATACTTCCTAAATGTATATTTGAGTATTTGGATACTTCTAACCTCCTCATGAGATGTGATAAGTGTATCCTTATTGAGGATCATCTGAGGTAAAATATGGCTAGTGTGGGAAGCGAAGAGATAGTTTTGGAAAGGAAAGAGGCACTTGATGAGAAATTGACAAAGTGCTCCAGCTGCCAATATCAAGGTGCACATGTATTTGACTGTTGTAAGATATGTATAGTATAATGTATTAGTTACAATATTACATGGAAAGGTAAGCCCTAAGGTATGATTAGAATGTAATGTTCATAAATGGATCATGCATGCATATGAAATATGTTTGATTTATGATACATATGATGAGTTGGTGCACTTGGTATTGGTCAAATATATGACATTCTATTAAGTCATAGAAAAGCCTCCTAGAAACATTGATTTTTGATATATTGATATACTTTATGTTTACATTTTACATTTTACATTTTAGACATGATGGATTTCCTAAAGTAGGCTAGATACATTGATTTTGATATATTGTTACTTGATATTTATTATGATAATCATGGTAACTTTTATGATAAAAATATAACAATAATATTGATGCTCATTACCTTCTTGTTGACCATGGTTAGGTTTTGACAAGCCTAGTAAAATGGGCAATGTGAAAAAAAAATGAATGTCTTGACTTGATGAATGAATGATTTGTGATGCTGTAATCATGATTATTGAAGTATACTCCTATTAGCTATTCTAATTATGTGACACTAATCCTTAATGAAATATTGATGTGTCATGATGAAGTAGTTTATGCTAACATGTTATAACCATGATGATAGTAGAACCTTATATAGTTTGATTTCATCATTTAACAGTTATGTTGATGCATCATAGTACTATAGATAAGATGATGTTTTGAATGATGATGACTGAAGTGGCTTTCCATTCAGAGGGATAAATTCTTCATAAGATCCCTACACCTATTATCATTTTCATTAATTCTATATAAGTTACATTAGTTATGGTTAAAGTAATATTTTTGGACATAAATAGACAAATATCTTATCATGTTGTTCTACAATAGGTTCCTGTCTAAGAAGAGATGTTTATCTTATTCTAAGCCCCAAATGCATGGAAGAAAGCTTAAGGGTGCATTTGTAAGCCAACTTTCAATCAAATGGAAGAAGGCGTATGGGTTTGATTGTGCTCGTATGTCAAAAAAATGAAGCTTTATGCATAAAATTAGGAGTGCACTAGGAGTATGGTAGTCCTCCAAATATGGAGCATACAATAGTAAGTTCGATGAGCACAAAATTTTGAATGTTTTACTATATAAAATGTGAATATGTTCAGTAAAGGTTTTTTTACAAGAGACCAAAATATGCATATCAAGTATGTTATCTTGATTTGATCACCAAAGTTAGTATATGATAGTATTTGATAAAAATTGTAAGGGTTTCACAATATTTGGCTAGATGAGGAGTATTGGAGTTTTGACATGATGCTTGATAGTTCATAGATGTGTTTTGGCTTATGGATTGATTGAATTCACAATGATAAAAAATTAGGGTTTTGACTCGATAACTAATGATTCACCTTGATGGCAGTTCTATTCAGTCATTAATTGGTATTCAACACTAATTCCGTATTGATATCATTGGATTGAATGCGTTGGTTTTAGTATAATCTGTTGTGATTCAGCATGCAATAATCTCACATTGAATACATGATACTTACATGCCTTATATGTGATGTATAAAGGAAAAATAATTCATACTATGATGATGTGGATGGTATGATGGAGTTTGATATTGTGAATAACAAGTTATTGACATAAAAATAGATTAAGTGATAAATTGGTATTTGGATGTGAGCTCTACCTAACACTTGGTCCAAAGAGTTTGTCACAGTGATATTGGTAGAAAATTTTATGACATTGATATTAGTTTGGATTTGGCATCAAAGGCTTGATAAGTTGACTTAATTGAATTGATTGCATAATCTTGATTTGTGTAGATATTAGTACATTGGTTTGATTCATATTATATTTGCACAAGGAATTGTATGTTTTGAAACTAGCTCCTCCAACCTTGTATATCCGCATTGAGAGTTACTTGGTGAAGCCAGGAAGATGTACAAATCCAAACTTCTACTTCAAAGTGGTCCAAGGTATGCCTTTGATTTGGGTTTTATATGTTGATTATCTATTATTGATAGGTAATGAGGCTATGATGATTAAAGTAAGAGGGAGGTTTCCTCTAAAGTTCAAAATGAAAAATCATGGCATGGTGAATTACTCTCTAAAGATTGGAAAAAAAATCTTTCGTGAACATATGCAGAGTCCTTGTTGGACCTAACTTGGTAATCGATAGTTGATTGAAACATTGATGTTACATGTGAACACCCATATGTATATCTATATATGTTTTGAATACAACGTGAGTTAATTTATGATAAAGTCGCTTCATAAACATTGGGTTTCAGCCAAGCACCCTTCGATATATTTTCATGGAATGATCAATTTTTAGGTTTGAGATATTATTCTTATGATATAAAAATGCATGGATGTATTATTGTTGTTTGGGATAATTATTGATAAGATGAGAACATCTAGGTGCTACTTTAGTATGCGATATGCCATGATATTTTGGATGAAAATCTTGTATCTTTAAGCACGGATGAGGTTTAGTACGATGTTGCTAGCACGTCTAGCTATAAGGTGGGTTGAATAAATTATTTGGAAAGCTATTGAAATAGGTTCTGGATGTAATAATGATATATTACGATGATAAAGAGTGGGATCTGATTGGAAGAGAATCCCATATATATATGGGATTGAGATATCATCATATATTGAGACAATGTTGTTGTGTGAGACAATCTTAGGCTTGCAATTGTTGCCTCCATGAAAGGGAGGACAAATAAGGTATCTTTTTTTGTTATATATATTTGTTCTAATATAATATTTGTTTTGATGTCCTGCATGAACGAGAGACTAGTTCTATTGGGACATTAGTATTGAACTCTTTAGTGAGTTGTTTAAGAAGGTACCAAGTATGAGCACAATGATATGTTTCTGATCTACAGAGAGAAAGAATAATTGAGAACACTTAACCAACTCTCCCACCCATTTGATCTCCCAGAGTAATGAATTGAGATGGAGGGCTCCTGGGGTTGAGAGGTCTCTAGAAAATAGGGTATCACCCCTATCCACTACCCATAGGGTTGGGGATGTTGCTCCCCTATCCTGGTCTATGTAGAGGATTGCCTAGTTGACATCCTATACACAATCTAGGCTTGTTGGGAATATATCTCCCCATCTAGCCAATGAGTTGAGAGAGTGCTTGGGGGCCTGTGATCCTTTCCTTTGGTAAGTTTGGTATCACACCTAAGTTGATTATGATGTAGGTGTTCTACCACATGAATATTTAGTGTAGTTTTTTAGAATATTGATAAGAAATAGGATGGTTTTGATCCTTACCACATATGGAAAGTGGTATCTTTCCTATTGATTGCATCATGGGATGGTTGTGATCCTTTCTCAGTAAGTGATATCTCACCTATTTCACAATATGGGGTGAGAGTGTCCTGTAGGACCTTCCTCATTTCCATGGACATTAGGTGAGAGTGTCCAATAGGACCTTCCCCCTTGTCATTGGTTTTGGGTTGACATGTGCTCCCCGATGTGGTTCTAGGTTAAGCGGGGCTCCCTAATGTTTCCCAAGTAGTAGCATTGGTATCCTCACTGGTAGTGATTCTAGGTGGTACTAGTGGCTCCCAATGAATAGAGGGTGGTAGCTTAGGCTCCCCTCCAATATAAAATTCTTCTTCCTTTAGATTTGAGAATGTTTAGCATATGAGTAGATACAATCAAGACATAAGCAGGAATAAGTAGAGATGAACCTAGACGAGCAGCAATGATGATATTTGATGATGAGATACTTGAGAGAGGATATGATTTGATGATAAGATACTTATGATTATGTGACATAGTTGGAATTTCTCCCTAGTCTAGAGGGAGTGCTAATTTGGTAGCCTAGTGACAAATTCCAACCATGGGATGAGATTCCTCTTTTTGGGAGGACCAATTTTGACAATTGAAGCACTGAATTTGGACAAGGGAAAGTGAATTTTTGAATTAAAGACCACATGTGAAGAAAAAGGATAGGTTGGCCCAAAATATAAATTTGACACACATCGATGGCTATATATACAAGTCAAGTGACCCTCATTTGGATATTATCATGAAGAATTATCATTCTTTCTTATGTTTGCCTTGCACATGTTTGTGTTGGTTCATGGAAGTTTGCCCTGTTGAGAAATGACAACAAGAAATTCCAGTTTAATTTGTCCTTGAATTAATCTGTGAATTAAAATAGAACTATATTCTCATAGAAACTTGTAAATAGTTAATTAAGGTTCATTAACTTAATTATCTTAGGAATTTCGAGTTGGAAGTCTTTCTGAAGTCATGTATTTGTCCTCCCTATATTATAGGGGTCTAGGATGAGTTAAGTATGAGTTGTAATTAGTTAACTTAGTTTACTAAGTTAATTCAAATTAAATTAGTTCCAAACTATTTGAGGAACTAATAGTGAGTTAACAATGAGTTGGTGTAGTCTAGATTTTTCTAAGTTGTACCGAGTGTACATGCAATTAGGAACCGAGCTTAGAAGGGATTGTGTAGTTTTGGATGCATTGATTTCCATTTAATATGGGATAAGTAGCCATAGGAATTGCGTAAGGAAATAGGGACTTGGAGATTTGGTGAATTGGCTAAGTGTTGGCCAAGAGTTTGCTTGTGAGTTGGAGATTGATTTTACTGAGTGCTGGGATTTTTCTTGTGAGAACAAGCATTGTAATCTCATCTTGATTTTTTGATATATACAATATAGATAGTGGGGTTTTGAGCTATAGATTTCGCCAAATATTTATTGTGTTATTTGTATTTGATTCTCTTCCTCTTGTCGATTATTTTTTTGCTCGATCTTTATGTTCTTCTATTGTAAAGAGTAGAAGTAGATTATTTTCTCCTTCTTCAGTACATTTCATGATCTTGTGAATCTACAGGAAAATTTACATGGTATTAGAGTTGAGAAAAATATACTAGAGGAGATTTTGAAGTTTCTGAGTTCAGGGTTACAGGTGAAATTTGAATTTTCATTTCATACTTCAGGATTGATAGACGATGTTCTAAAGTTTTCAACTCAAGAATTCCTTGCAAGGAAGCTCAAATTTATAGCCTAGAGGGATAGGATGGAGGCTATGCTAGAAGATAATGGCTTGAAGGAATTAATTGATCAAGAAGTCCCCAAGCGAGTAGCTACAAAAGCACAGAACTTGGCTGAATGGAAGAAGTGTGTGGTGAAGGAAAGGTGGAAAGTCATTGAGGGAGTTTGAGACCACATTGTCTCAAGTCTCCATGGCAAGGAAAATCTGCATGCTATGTGGAAAAAATTGATGTATTTGTATCAAAAAAATAGTGACCAAAGAAAATTGGCATTGAAGAACAAAATTTGAAAAATAAAAATGGAGAAAGGCGAGACTATTTCCAAATACTTGACCAAGTTCACTTAATGTTTTACTAAACTTGGAAGTGTTGGAATCATAGTTGTCGAGGAGGATATGGTGAGTGTTGCTCTTCTAGGACTCCAAAAGAGTTGCCATAGTTATCTTGACTCTGTCAATGGTTAGGAGAAAATGTCAGATTGGGAAAAACTATGGTCATATTTGATGTAGGAGGAGCTCAGGAGGAACACCAAGGATGGCTCTTCATCAAAGACTGATGATGAAGGGAATTATACCTTAGCAATTAAGGAAAGGAAGGGGAAAGGGAAAGCTTCCCATTCCAAATCAGATTCTTATCATTGAGATAAAAATAAAGATATGAAAAAAATTAAATGCTTTCATTTTCATAAGATGGGATATTTTACTACAAATTGTCCACTCAAGAAGTCCAAGCAGAAGTCCTCAGGAGGAGGATTGGCTGAGCCTTTGGCCTCTCAATTCAAATTGGAATTTTCCCTCATTACATGCATGGTGTCATATATGTTGGGAAGTGTATGGTACTTGTATAGTGGAGCTTCATTCCACATGACTGGTGACAAAGAGTTATTTGGTGACTTGGACGAGAAAGATCTCCAAATACATATCGATATGGGTGATGAGGGGAAGTATAGTGTTTATGGATTGGGCATGATTCTTTTCAAAGAGGGCATGAGTCTCCACTCACCTTGAAGAATGTTATGTATGTACCCAGGCTGAAGAAGAACTTGGTATCCATTGGCATGCTTGAGGATAGACACTATGATGTGATCTTCTCGAAAAGAAAGGCGTTCCTTTGACACATAGCCATAGGTTAAGTAAAGAAGATAGGGATTCATATGAAGAATCTCTATAAGCTGGAGGTAGATGAGTGTGTTGCTTTGAGTTTAAAAATAGAAAAGATGCAAAGCCAACACATTGGCAAGTTATGTCACAGACGATTAGGCCACATTCATCATGGGAATTATAAGGTATTGCAGCAACTATCTACTGGTCCACAGAGTGATAATGGTGGTGAGTATGCCTCAAATGAGTTTAATAACTTCTCTATAGTGGTGGAGAAAGAGTGAGGAAAGAAGTTTAAAGATATACAGAGTGATAATCGTGGTGAGTATGTCTCAAACGAGTTTAAGAACTTATCTACAATGGAAGGGATTAAATGAGAATTGATGGCACCCCATAACCTTCAATGGAATGGGGTGGATGAGAGGAAGAAAAGAAGCATAGTAGGGGTAGTGAGGTATATATTCCCACTACACTTGTGGGTTGAGGCATGCAACACAATGGTTTATGTTTAGAATCGTAGCCTAGATCAGATACTTGAGTTGAAGACATTAGAGGAGCCTTATTCCTATAAGAGGCCATATATTGGTCACTTCAAGATTTTTGAGTCATCAGTATATTTCCATGTGACAAAATATGCATGGAAGAATCGTGACCTGACAACAGAGTTGTGGATATTTGTGTGGTACACTGATACACCTCATAACTCGGGTGTACATGTTGACTAGTTGGATGACAATGGTTCACAGGGACATCAGATTCAACGAGGACACGGCCATGTAGCTTTCCCTTGAGAGGGAGCTTGAGCACATGCAGATGAGGAGCTCTTAGCTCCTAAGCTTGAGGATCCTCATATTAATATGGAGAAGACACATGCAGAGGTTATGGGAGTGGAGACATCCCTGTAGGTAGAGTGTTCTAAATAGGAAAGAAAGCACACCAAAGAGTCTGACATATTATTGGATGATGCACAAGAGAATGTGGGAGAACCCACTTCTCAACGCAGGCAGAGGAGGTCACCTGAGAGGTACATTGGATACATGGCTCTTATGGGTGTATGTGTTGTGACTGAAACATATTCCATTCAGAAAGCAATGAAACAACTGGTTTGGGTTGATGTGATGGTGGAGGAGTATGACTCCATAGTTCGAAATAGTGTTTCAGATGTGGTCCCAAGACCAGAGGACAAGTCAGTACTGAGCTCTGATTAGATTTACAAGGTCAAGAAAGCTACAAATGGTAGTGTGGAGAAGCGTTAGGCTAGATTTGTGGGTCATGGATTTTCTGGAGGTGAAAACGGACTAACGACACAAGGTTTAGGAATGGTGGAAAAATGAAGGTTGGAGGTATTGCAATGTATGAGACATTAACTGGATGGTGGTTTCTGAACTGAATGACTTCTCTTGAACATGTTGGCAACACTGAGATGAATTGGTAGCATTAACCATAAAAGATGGATGGTATGGAAGACCAATTGTATGATGACCAGTGAACAAAATAACCTAACCCAACTCAATAATGGAGATGAAGTGAAAGTGTAATGTTCAAGAGTGGGTTGCTACCATAAATTCTTCAAGTTTTTTCCCTTTTTCCCCAGTCATTGCTTTCCAGTACCTATTTATTTTTGTTAAGCTTGAGGAGGATAACATATGCTTGTTATATAATTTTCCCTTCGGACAAACCTGTCACTATTTAATGTTTCAATGAGTCTAGTGATAGTGAAACTCAATCTTGTCTAGATGGACAAGTTTGTCGCTATTGTTTTAACGAGTTTAACAACAAGGATAATTCAATCATTTTCATGTTTAGAGAGTATGAAAAGGAATGTAAAGAAAGCTCCATAAGTTCTTTTTCATCAAGTAATCCCTCGGGTTCAAAAAAGGATAAAATAATACTGGAGGGATGACATTTCCAATACTTTAACAAGCTGGAAAAGACAAGCGCTTGACAATATTTTCATATTTAATGAGTCTAAAAAAAATTTAAGGAGGACTCTATTTTGAGGAACGAGTGGTGTCTAGGGTACCAACTGGTTCTGGTGATGTTGGAACTTCTCAAAACGTGTTTATTTATGTGAAGACGCTGGCTAATAAGACCATTCATTGCAACTGTTCCTCAAAACAGGTAAAACAACCATGTGAAAGAATATGATCAGCCAAAGAGATAGTGGTGATGAGATGAAAACAAGCAAGGCTCAAAAAGCTAACAGAATGGCAATCACAAGGGTTAAAAATTGAAAAATGGGTTCATTTTTAGACAAGCTTGAACCATGGGGAACTATGCTTGGATTCAGTTTCATGTTTACACAAGCTTGAAACGAACAAACTATGCTTGGCTTCAGTTTCTTTTTTACACAAGCTTAAAATGGAAAAATATGCTTGAATTTGTTTACATTCCCCCAGCATGAAGAAAAGGAGGGACTCTTGTAACCAGATGGAAGTCACTACGGTGAGGCAAGATGGTTATACAACACCTCTTTAGCTTTATCCAGATAAACAAAGGTGAATGGCTTCATGTAACCTACAGGGAAACTTATTTTTACACTAGGTGCATGCCCACCAAGCTTCATTACATTCACCTATGTAGACAACTCATGGTTATCAGGAGGGTGGGATGAATATTCTTTTACGATATCAAGTGAACTAATCGACTGGGATTTTACGAGATCTAATTAGAGACTTGACTTTGAACTTTTCTCTAGAGGTCCTTATTTCATTTTTTTTCTTAAATGAGCTTGACACAAGACAAGGAATTATGCTCACATCCTTGGTTTCATTTTTTAACGAGGTTGACACATGACAACGAACTATCCTTCGATCTCCCGATCATGACTCATAAGAGGTCATGAAGGAGAGATCTGGTTCCAATGCCCCTAGTACATGATGTACAACATCACTGAATTGATCACTAGTTGATGTAGGTGTGGAATAGATTGCCACATAATTAACCCGTGGCGGGGATGATACCAACGATATAGATGGACCAATTAGGGATGATGATTGACTTGGAGCTATGTTTAGTCTAGGAAATGAAATCTGGTCGACGGTGATAATCTTGTCTTCATGCAGGAAACACACCACTCGAAAGAGTGTTGAAAAAATAGCTTCCATGTTATAAACATAGTCACACCCAAGAAGTTTGTAGTCTAAAGGTCCTGGGACTACCATCATGTTTAGATAAACGGTCTTTCCTCCCAAAGTAATAGGTAGCTTAGGAAGGATCCCTAATAGCCAACTGGTTCCTCTATTAAAGCCCAACAAATTCTATGTAATAGGCACAAGCGGTGGTGAACCAAGTGCTTTCTAAGAAGTTGAATAATGGATACTCACTGATGCACCTTCATCTATAATAGTGCCAGATACAATCATTTTACAAACTTGTACTATGATCTAGAAAGGCACATAAGAAGGAAGGCAAGATCCCACCAGTCGATTCCAATGAAAGGAAGTCACTAGACTACTTGGAGAGGGTACCACGGAAATGGGAGAATTAACCCCTTGAGTTACGAGAATCAAAGGATTTTCCTCTTGTCTTCATGGTACATGTGGATTGGCCCCAAGCTCATTAGAATCCAAATTAACAAAAAGAACTTGGGCGATATAATTTTCACTCTCTTCGGAAAAGGTACAATTAGCTGAAGGTGAAATCGGGTCAACTGTTACCTCGACATGTTGATTTTTGTTGGGTGTAGACTCATAGGATTCACTTTTAGAGAGAGTGGTTTTGACCAACGATTGATTTTGGCTAGTAGGTTCTTCAATTAGTGAAGGATTTAGGGAGAGTTTCCTGTAACCAGATGGAAGTCGCTACGGTGAAGCATGACGGTTATCCAACACTCTTTTGGCTTCATCCAAAAAGGGACAAAGGTGAAAGGAATGATTGCCTTCACATAACCTACATGGAACCTTGACTTTTCCCTTATGTACATGAACTTTACTATCACTAGTTGATGATGTGTTACCAACATGATCTCTAGAGGTTGATGACATGAGTTGGTGTGAACAAGAATACCGTTATTTCAAGATCTAAGGAAAGTAAGGACAATCTCATCGAAAATGGTCTTCCACACAAATTGTGAATGGATATTTGGGTTTGTGAAGCTTAATGGACATATTTTCATCAAATGTTGCATTTAGAGCAATGGTTGCTTGGTTGTCCCCTTGCTGAATTGGCTTCTTCTTCTTTTCCTACCATTTCTTCTTCTTCTTAGCCACCTAGTTACTAGTATCAATACTTTCATCAAGCGAAGAGGAAGAAGGGGAGGAAGAAACAAACGAGGAAGAAGGCAAAGGGTCAACTTCAAGATCAACTGGAGGTTGATTTTGGCCAGTTGAAGGTGTACTTGATTGTGGAGAAATCATCACAATTTTGAACTAAAGAGGTTGAAAACAACCATACTGGCAGGCCAATGGTAAGTCCCGTAAGGGACAATGTAGCCATATTAGGAACACCAATATTTCCAAAAGAAGGAATAGGACTAGGATTCCCATAAAAAAGGATCCCTTGATCAGTGGACTTCGAATTTGTAGCCATATGTCTCAACCTAAGATCAACTAAGGGATAGGATGTTATTCGTAGTAAATTAATTTTAATGATACTTTGGACACAACTTTTCTCTTTCAATTTTTAAGAGTCGAGAAAAATCTAAAGATGACTGTAGTCTCCTTCGATTTTTAATGAGCCTGAAAGGACAAGTTCTTAGATGGACCTTTTCTTTTAAATAATAAAAAAGGAAAGAAAGTGACTACTCTAGAAAATCTAGACAGAGGGATTACTAGACTAATCACAAAACTGCAATATACACCTTGGTGACAAATTAAAAAGAAATTACTAAGGACTTATGTATGACATTCGATCTTCCTGAATGTTGTGTTTAGTGCATTGCAATCATTAAGGTGGAAAATTCAATTTCCTATGGATAAAGGATTTAAGCCTATTGTGATCTCCCAATATATACACGATGGTACGGGGAGCACAAGTCCATGCTAGCACTTGTTGTATCAAGGAGGAGGAATCACCCAACCTTCAATGAAAATGATAGCCACTAGTTTTGATGACGTCAGAACATGTCACTAGCCTAGACTTCTAGATATGTTGCATTAAGTTCCAAAGCATTGTTAGGTTCATTGAAATTAATTTTAAAGTTGATCTTGTTTAGAGTTTGCCTTTCAATGGTTCACATGTGATGATTATCTAAAATTCCTAAGATGCAATCTACAATGATAAACAATCTTTGTTTATTTCAACAATGAAAATCCTAGCTACTAGGGAAGGAAGATAACAGTGCTTTTAAGCAAAGAGCAAAGAGCACAGAATAGTGCATTCCCCTAAGTCATCTTTTTTGCACACAAATAGAAAAATGATAAATGCAAATGCATGTATTTGTTTTCACTTTCCTTAATGTAAAAAAATGCCAAAAAGGAAAACTAAATGCAACAAAGATCTGAAATATTTCACTCAAAGTGACATTTTCAATAATTTTTTCTTCAAAAGAGAAAGGAATACTCTAAACGACACTTCCAATTTTGAAATAAAAATGTTTTTGACACTTTGAATATAAACAAATCAAACCAAATACATGAAGAAAAGTTTAATCGATTATCAAGGGAAGGAAGAGTTTACGACACTTTTTGTATCAAAGCAACAAATCGATTTAAAGAACTTTTCGACAAAGGATTGTAAACGAGGAACAAATACAAAAAAAAACATTCACTAATCCTAATGTAATCGAGATTGATCTAAGTGATGGAAGTAATTTTTAGTAAAGAGGCATTGTTCATTTGCAGCAAAACAACCAAACAAAACTGAAAACAAGGTAAAAAACCCTCAATTTCTAGATGGAAAAAGAGTTCAGTCAATCATCGCACCTAGGTTTCACAGAAACTAAGATGCATCACACTTACTACACTCAGGAGGTGTGATTCATACTGAGTCATAGTGGAAGACAATGCGATGGTCTAGGGAGCACAACTGAAATGAGTTTTGGCTCAAATGTGGAGCTTTTTTCAATGAGTTAACATCGTTTTTGATGAACAATGATGAACAAAGTATGGTGGAGAGTCTTAAGAGGTTACTGAGCTACCAAAAGGGGATCTAGATGTGCTTGCAAATCAAATTTTTAATTCATAAACTAAACCAGAGATTGATTGAAGCAACATTCATCTACTATTCAATTGCAGAGAAAAAGCAGTTCGAAGGCTACCTGGATGAATTCAGACTCTATCTATAGTTTATAAAACAAACAATAACAATAGATAAACATCTATTCTTCCCCAATGGAGTTGCCAATTTGTTTATGGGAAAACTAGTATTCCTAAAGAATGCTAGCCCTCTAGGTTTGGCAGCTACCCTAGAAAAAACAATTTAAAGCAACTCAATGATTTATTCTATGTGTAATAGATAAGAGAAAGATAATAGGACCAAATTGGAACTTCCACTTCATCCCTTGCTTGATCTCTCTCCCCTTTGACGGATCTTGTAACTCCTCCCAATACTTAACACACTTGGAGAGTACCTGCACAAGTATAGCAACAAAGAACCATCAAAGCATCATGATCTATTACAACATAAACATTACATAATTAGATATATAATGAACAAATGATAGCATTCACAAATGATAACATTCACAATTGCACAA